>NJDD01004700.1:7123-59543 GCA_002245505.1 Calephelis nemesis | reverse complement strand
AGTTACGATATTTCCACTTTTTTGGTTTCCATAAAATATAGCCACATATATAAATATAGCTAGCTACTTAATTCTAGAAACTAATAGGTAAGTAGTAATAATTCTCTCGTAATACGATATCAATTAAACTGACAGACGGACTGGAATTCTACAATACATATTTTGGACAATGAAGTGTTTCTGAAGCCCGTCCTTATTATTGTCCTGAAATATCCGCAATGCGCCAAATCTCTTTTGCGGTTTCATATTATATTCTTATATGTTAGGATTAGGGATGGTACGACCCTATCGCCTGTTTCTGAAATAAACTGGTTTATTAAATAGTAAAAAAAATTAAGATTATTCAACTTTAGCAGTCAGTCAAACTAAGCGATAAGGTCTAACAACGGTTTACCCGGATTGGTATCACAACAGTGCTCGCCATTGTCATACTCCGGTTTGGTTAAGTGGAGAAGCTAGTACACACTTAATACTAAGGCAATAAAATTTTGGATCTTTTAAAGCGACGTGAATATCGTCACAACCAAAATACATATATCTTATAATATAAAAATGAATAGCTAAATGTGTTGGTAAGCACATAACCTCGGAACGACTTTACCGATTTGGGTAATTCTCTTTGTATTATGTTAGTTGTTGTAAGACTGAGAAAATTGCCGGGAAATGGGAAAAACAATATTTTCCATACAAACTGAACGGGTGTAACAAAGTTCGACAGGACAGCTAGTTAATTATATATATGACAGAAATACCGAAATATGTCGTTTCCATACCTACATACACATCTTCACGCCAAATCCCTTACCTGGTTGGCAGAGAGTATCGAGTGCCAAATTTTACGATCCTGACAGAACAGTATGGTACGTTTCTTTCAAACATCATCATTTTTATCGTATTCAAATGTAAACTCCTTTACAATCGCCTTCCATAACTGTGACCAATGTTTTAATCATTTCAAAAACTAACAATTAAAGCATTAAATACGATTCACCAATGTATTTTAATTATATCTACATCGGTGCCGAAGGTCACGGGCTTGAATCCCGTAACAGAGGTCAAACCCCTAACTTTCACTATATTAAGACAGTGAGAGAGAGCATCATACTAAATACATTATGTTAGATGACTCACATTGTTTAGAAAGCCCAAATCCAGCGATCGGCGATAACTGGTCACCAAATATCACAACATAGTGTTAAAAGCGATATAAATCATAACAAAATGAAAGTCATTCGGTAGAAAAATAATTTGTACGAATTATTTCGACGCAAATGTATGTTATAAAATGCAAATATACTAAAATTTCTACATCGTTTTCCACGTCATATTCAGATTTAAAGTGATATTAGAGTGACAGGATGGAGGTGATCTATGAACTGAAATCTTCGTTTCAAATACCAGAGTTGTGATCTGTATTGTTGCTCACTTGTTGGTCGGATTAGAAACGCAAAGAGGGAGAAGAGAAAGATAATTATTTCTACGTTTTATACAAATAAATAAAAAATACGCTAACATTGATATTGATGTGATAATGACAGATCTCTACTAGGATATTAACATCTCTTTTTATCTCATTCAGATCTCTATCCCCGTGCTTGACCGGGCTCCTTTGCAGAATAGACCATTTGCCTTCCTGCCAGGTAGCGCGTAAAAGACGAGCTGGGATTTACCGTCTCCTCACATTACCGTGACATCAGACTAGGTAGTAGAATTTGCAGCGACTCGCCCGGATTGGTACCACCGCCTTACCTATTCCTGCCGCCATAACCTCAGCGCTCGTTGTTTACGTGTTCCGGTTCAGAGGATAAGGAAGCCGTTAAACCTACTTTTGCTCGGAACTTAAAATCCCGGCGTCAAGTTGGCAAGGCACTATTACCATCTATGTGACGAGATGTTTCTAGGTGACGTGAATTTTTTACCATCAGAAAATAAGTCTGCTTGTATGCTTTCTAATATTAAAATTAAAAGCATACATAAGCCTGATAAAATACAATAAAGTAGTAGTAATTCTACTTAGCACAAACTGAACTTATTTTAGGTATGTGCTATCTTTTTCCAATAAAGTAAAAATGAAAGAAATAGAAAATTTCAAACATGCCAAATCAGGGAGGTTGTGATAAACTTAAGAAGTTTTTAGTCAACGTATTCCTTTTATTTTCCCTATTATAAAATTTGCACAATAGACTTAAAACCCCGGCATCAGGGTAGCGACGCTCTTATAACATCTTTGGTGTATATATTGTCTCTTGATGTACAAGAGAACAGTGTGCTTGTTCGCTGACTTTACTGACCAATACACAAGCTAGGCAACTCATCGTCAATACCTAGATTTGACGTTAATTTTTTGTCGTCAACAAATGTGACTTGTTTATTTGTTATAAAAAAAGAAACAGTTCGGATGAAAACTAACCTAATATGCCAGTGCTAGTTGATGTTGCAACATATAAAACTTTGTCATAACTTACGATACTATGATAAAAAATAAACAAGTACACTTTCGCATTTGTAATATTAGTATGTATATATAAACAGCTTTTACGATTTTCTAATGTGTAATAAAAAAGTGTTGTAAATAGTAATATACAAATACAGATAATTATGCGTAATATCCTACTTTCACTCAAATTTCAAATTTTATCGATAAATTGAAAGTTTAATTTTAAAAAAATTAAATTGGAATAATGATTAAGGAAACATAATAAAAAAAGTTAAGGTAGTATTTTCAACATACATTTATTGTAGGATAAATCTAGGAACCAAGAACACGACTCTCTTTTGAGTAAGAGACAAACATGACCTAGTCTGTGTTAGACATATTTAACAAGTCTTGGGCTACTGTATCCTTCTTCATGAAACATTAGCACTGGCAGGAATAAAGAAGAAGGGGGATTGTTGGTCCGGGCACCTTTGCAAAATAGACCACCTGCCTTCCTGCGAGGCAGCTCTTAAGCGGCGCGCATAGGTTTACCGTCACTAGCACTGTGACATCCTACTAGGTGGTAGAGATTCGCAGCGACTCGTCAGAATTGGTACCACTGCCATACCTATTCTTGCCGCCATAACGTCAATGCTCGCCGTTGACGTGTTTCGTTTCATTGGGTAACGCAGCCGGTAAACTTACTTTTATTTGAGGCCTAATCCTGGCCTCAGTTTGGCAATGCACCATTACTACCATTGGTCACCTACATTGTATCAGGAAATGGTAACTGTTTTTTTTTTTCTTTTTAAAGGGAAATTAAGTTCTCGTATCGGGAGTTTTTAAAATTTTTAATTTAGTAGTTATTGGAGACGTTAAATAGTGAATGTTTATTGCTCCTACAATAAATTATTTAACATACGAGTGAGGTGTGATTCAGATCACGTCTCTGGTATTTAAGCCGGAGACGTGAATCAGATTGCAGATCAGCTTATTCTCTCACCGGATATAGATATGACCTGGCTTATTATACGTCGTAACCAGATTGATCAGTGCTCATACAGATCTTATCAGAACTAATTGCAGTGATACCATAATTCAAAACCACCGCTAACCTTTTTAGGGTTACTTAGCCGAATGGCGAAAAACGGCGACAACGTAATTCTGAATGTATGTGGCTGGAATACACTATAAAAGAAACTTTGTCCATAATATTTGCAAAACTTCATTTTTACTATATAAGGAATTAGAAAATTTGTTTTTTATGTGAGAGTTCAGCATACTAATACATGGATCTCCTGACGATACGAGATAAACGTGGCCTAGGTATAGACACCATAAATGTTACGTGTGCGTCTTTATCCTGTGACTGGGACTTTAGGCCCATAAAAATTGTTGTTATGTCTTCTATTGCTATTCAATAAATAGTGTATTCACCGTGCATATTCTGTATCAAGGTCAAAGTGGCTTAACCGATTTTTATTAAATTAACCACAGACATAAAACGAAGATCAGCGGTTACTCTTGTACCAATATCTTATCTGGTTTCAACAGATTTAGTTAAGTGAGCAAAGCAGCGAAAAAAATGCTTGTATAAATAATATGTAAAACACTTAAATTATTTTCCGGTGGCTGAAGTTGAATAATTATACATTGCATAAGTCATGTTCCGGTGGCTACTGACAGATGTGGGTCTCCTTCACACTGTAATTTCTTCACCACTTAATCACCATAAGCTTTTGAGTTAAGTAATATCTTGTCCAGTAATAACTTTTGCACACTATACCTAAAGTAGTGAATTTTATTAGTCACCGTAATAAAATTTTACCAAGTGCCGAAGAAACTAAATGTTTCAACTCTTTTTAATTTTATTGAATATGTTAACATGATTAGTTTAGAGCATTATTACATCTCGACCTTTTTCTTTAATATGTTCGGGCTGAGCACTCTGCTCGGCCCACAAAGCCCGGTGAAGTTGTAAAAACCACGAGGTTGACAACACATTAGTCATTCAAAAAAAAATTCTTTAATATGAGCGCATAAAACATTTAATTTTTTTTAAACTACAGGATCCATTTTTATAGAGTTTTATTTTTTGTTTAAACTACTTAGCTATTAGTCCAAGACCTCGTTAACGTAAAGTAAACATTCATGCTTCCTCCCCAATTCGTTCGTTCGTTCGTTTCTTTGGGTTGATTGTTAAAAAGAAGTGTGCTTTTAAACTCGGATCCTTACTTCATGTGTGCCAAACTGCTTTAAACTTGGACTCGTGGTTAAGCCGTCAAATCATAACAGACAGACAAACTTAGTGTGGATAATTTTAGATGAATTCATTATAAGTTAACCGTGTACCTAATGACCGTATTTGGGTTATTGACCGTCCGATTTTTCTGGATTTACCTGGGTATTGAAACTTCTATTCGGATTTTTTTGTTTAATTCCTCTCGAATTTAAAAAAGAAGATTTTTTAAATTTCTTATTTTGAAAACATAAAAGTTTTAATTGCTTTTAGTATAAACACCGAAACTTACGACTTTCATGTCAGCTACAGCAGAAAAATAATTAAAAAGAAGTAAGCGTGTTTTGACATAATCTCCAAGTTTTATTACATAGATGTTTAACTTTCCCTATTTTTTAATTTAATCTTGGACATAATTTTCGACTTGTAATAATTTTATACAAATAGAATTTTACTTATTTTTTTATAAATCTGGATATAATACACAAACCGAATCTAACCCGAAATAATGTGCTAATATTAAGTGTGTAGAGACCAGGAAATGCAGACCTCTAAATGTTAATAACAGAAATTCCTGCCCCCGTCTGAAACCGAACTAAACTCGAATGAGGATACGGCTGCAAAGCAAAGCTGTGGTTCCAATCCCGATGAGCTTATCAGTACCATCTAGTTTTGTTTGTCTTCTACAACCTAGTAGCCTAAATATTTATAATACTACCTGCAGACGGTAGGTTCGTCATATTCTACTACTTTAAGTATTAGGCCAATTTTAGGGTTTAAACGGTTTCCCCCGTGTTGGTCCGGGCTCCTTTGCAGAATAGACCATCTGCCTTCCTGCCAGGCAGCCCTGCCAGGCAGCTCGTAAAAGACGAACATAGGCTCACCATCACTAACACCGTGACATCTGACTAGGTGGTAGAGTTTTACAGCGACTCGCCCGGATTATCTATTCCTGCCGCCATAACGACATGACGTGTTCCGGTTTGGAGGGTAAGGTAGCCGGTAAACTTATTTTTGCTCGAGCCCTAACATCCTGGCCTTAGGTTGGCAACTCACCATTACCACCTTTCGTGACTCTAGGCGGCGTGAATTTCTTACCATCAGGAAATCCGTCTACTTGTTTGCCTTCCAATATTATAAAAAAATCCAACGTAATTCTATAAAATATGTAATATAGTATAATCAAAGAGTGACAGCGAGCGGGTGGCGGGTGCTCATTTATGATGGATGGTGGATTGTTTCGGGACACCGGGAGGGTTCATCTCCGGCCGTCCAGGGTGATATATGATGGGACTGCGGTTTCGGTCGCTTTGCTTATCCAATTTAATAATTTATGAGAAACAATTTTCAATACCGTTGATATAATCCATTTAAGTTTATATTAAGAATAAGAAATAAACATAAAAAAGTATCTTCACGCCCATATCCCCTAAGAGGTAGGCGGAGGCACAATTAGGTCACCCACGACTAGCCGAAGACACTAAGTTCCACAATGTGATAGGTGGCAAGCCTATTGCCAATCGGGTACATATCCAATCCCGAGCAACATTTTTTTCAATTAGAGAATTGGAAAAACCAAATTTTCTTTTTGTTGCCCGACCCGGGATTGCAAACCGAGACCTCATGCAGTCAAGTCCAACACCTGAACCGCTAGATCACAGAGGCGATCAATAAACATTTCATACAAATAGCCTTCAAAATCACGAGATGTTAATATAATACAATAATAGCAGCAATTAAATAGCAATAAAAAAAATAAAATTCATAAATTGAAATAATTAACGCGAAACAGTTTATGGCAATTATAATTTTCATTACATCAATTAATAAGAGAAGTAAGGCCTCTGCTGTGTGTTTAATATTAGCTTTATTATAAGCAATTTTACTGCTAATGATTATATAACATACTACGTGTTACTCGTGACTTTGCCTGCATATTAAATTAATTTAGCTCTTTCATGGAAACTTTTACAAAGACTGATTCTAGTTTAAGATTCTGCCATTTTTGAAAGATAGGAGTACGTGCAAGCACGGTAATATTATCTAGTGCAAGTATAACATGCACTTCCGCCCTTATATTGCTAGTGGGGATATATCCAACTATAATTTCACATCATTTTTAAAAAAAACTATGTGTTTGTAGTTACTTCCTGAATTATTGGTGTCTTTTTTATATAGTCAATTCTTCCAGATTATACATATTATATTAGGAAGTTCGAGTATTAGGTGTTTTAGTACCATAAAAAATAAGTTGCTGTTTATAAATCCTTCAAACGAAAACAAAATATTGTATAGTTTATTAAAACTAGTGGTCGCCCATTAATCGAAATTTTTATGTTTTAATATCCAAATTTTATTATTATTTTGTTGATAAGAAGGCCATCTTCATTTCTCAAGACCAACTACTTTGTTCCCTGAATAGTTAGTGTGCCATCTGTGATCTTTTATCAACATCAATATAGTTGTTTGTGTGTGTCAAATGCATGGTAGTGGGGGTAATGTTTTATTTATTGATTGAATGTACTTTATAGGCACTATTATTGATTGAAAAATTTAGCGTTCTGCACTCCTACACATAAACTGTGAGTGTGCCAAATTTCATACTCTTCCGTCTGCGCAATTTCCGTAAAAAGGGGTCCAAAGTTTTGGCATCATGTATTAATATATAGATATCCTAAAGTGATGACAATTGGATAAATATTGCTTGTACACTTTATGTGTTTAAAAATGCCAGAATACAGCGTTCTGATGGTACGTAAGTCAGGCTATATACACAGTAGGTGTTATAAGTATATCGCTGCCCTGTGGCTAAGATATTTATTATGCAAGTCTACCGGCTCCTATATCCTCCGGACCGGAACATGACATTGACATTATGGTGGCTATTAATTATTTAAGATTTAGATCAAACTGCAACGCAGCCCTTTACAACCAGCTTTATAACTATATTATTTATCTAACAAACCAATCTATATATGTATATACGAGTATCTAGAAATGAATCTCTATATCGCGTGGTCAACGCATCACGCCTGAAAGGATAGACTAATTTTGCTGATGAATACTTATGTCATGTTAGTTATTGTCAATAAAGTATTTTTATAAAAAGAAAAATAAAAAAAAATGCTGGGAAAACAGAAATAAACAATAGAGGTGGTGCAACGCTAAACTGCATCCATAGCCCGGTGAAATTGTAAAAACCTCGCGGTTAGCAACATATTAGCCATTTTAGACAAAAAAATAAACTGCATTCTCTAATTTCGTTTTTTTTTTATTGCTGCACTCTATTGAAGCAATTTTGAAGGTCTATTCACGTCAAAAGCAAGTAGAATGTTTCTTAAGTGAGAGATAGTGATCCAAAGAATGTAATTGCGCGTTGCAAGTATCAGTGCCACTCACAATGAAAGTGAAATGCGTTGCCAGTTGTCGAGTGTCTGTCGACGACCCGTCACTGAATACCCACTAACTAACCTTTTGTACTATTCTGTCAGTAAGTACATAATACTTTTTTTTTTTATGTTATAGGAAGGCAAACAAGCAGGCGGATTTCCTGATGGTAAGAAATTCAGGCCGCCTAGAGACACCAAAGATGGTAATGGTGCGTTGCCAACCTGAGGTCAGGATGTTAGACCTCGAGCAAAACTAAGTTTACCGGCTACCTTACCCTCCGTACCGGAACACGTCATGACGTTATGGCGGCAGGAATAGGTAAGGCGGTGGTACCAAACCGGGCGAGTCGCTGCGAAACTCTACCACCTACCTACCTACTTGTGAAACTACTTTAGTTTTTCATCCGACTTCTCAACGGAGGTTCCGTTGAGCAATTCGACCGTATTTATGTATTACCGTTTATTTTGGTTGTTGTTTAACCGCTTTATTAGTAGAAGGGCAACAAGTATACTCGATTCCCGACGTGGTCAGCGATTTGTGTGATGATCGACAATCTGTCTGTATTTCTGCGAATGGGTGTTTACAATATCTATTTATTTCTGTGTATTGGTATATTTTACTAACACCACAGTTTGGTGGTTTTGGTTGGTTTGGTTTGGTGGTAGTGTACGGTAGATAGGATTAAAAATTAATCTACCTTTAAATTAATGTATAATAAATTATGAAACTTATGTTCATAAATAAATAAAATGTTTATTAAAAATGTAAATAAGTGCTGCGATTTAAATGTACATTTTTTATAGAAATATGTAACTTCATAAAATTTAACTAAATATTTGCAAACCACAATGTGGGAGAATATGTTGTATTCTTAAATATCTTTATAACAACTTTTGACACAAATATTCCGCAAATAAATAATTTTCATTTCATTTCATTTCATTTCACCTCTAACACAAGCATATAATTAATTACTTACTTTATGGTTAGATCAATTTTATTTGAGTAATTTATAAGAAGATATTTATTTGTTTTTAAATAAAGTTTATTTTTGGTTATTGAAAAAAAAACAACCAATTTAAAGGTCCGCAATATGTTTGAAACGTAGTTTCGAGCACAGCAAATACAAACAAATCTATAGATGTATGTAGCAGATATAACAGTAATTTTACATAAGGAGTTGGTGTTGATTTGCTATGTATAAATTTTTGACTTTATTCCTCGTGTACGTGGCGGACCTAAGTATAAATAAAATTGTCATATATAAGATTTCATTCCTCCCCCAAAAACAGGACGTGTCGATAAATTTAACAGGTCTAATGTTACAGATCCTCTCATAAAATTTGTAAGAGCTAGATATCTTTGCAAAAAAGAATATTCCTCTTGTTGATCCCGAGCTCCTTTTTAGAATAAAGGCCAATGTTTCATATTTTTATTTAATAAATAGGTATTATTATAATGTTTTCGTAATATGTGGCTCATGACTTCTTTTTTGACCGTTTTTAGAAAATGAATAAAGTTTATCTTCGACCCTAATCCTGTCTGGCTAGGTTTGGAAATGGTGGTAGTACACGGCAGATAGGTTTGTTTTGCTATTTTGCCATTTCATTCTGGAAACGGTGGTAGTTTACGGTAGATAGGGTTACATTTAATTATGCTTTTAAAATGTTTTGTAATAAATAATTAAACTGGTTATAAATATTAGTATTTGGCTTAAAAGTTACAGTGTATGTAATTAATTTTTTTTTCATAAAAAGTAAAATATGTGCACACAGTGATATGGTAGAATATGTTGATACATTTAAATATTTTTGTAGCATCACATTAACACGCATATTCCGCAAATAAATAAATTTTATTTTCATTATATTTTAATTTCTCAAGGAAGTCCCTGGAATCCCACAAATTTTTATATATTTGGATGATGTAATATAAAATTCAAAGTCGTCTTTTTTTGTAGTTTGCCTATTTTTTAAGTATCAACTTGATAAATAAATTTTCATAATTCTCTTTTCAATTTTCTCTTCCTCTCCGGTTGGTCCCATTTAATATAATCATGATTCGAGTGATTTTTTATTCTCTATCTACACCTATCTATCTGTTATACTATCGTTTATTTAGATCATATAACTTTAAAATTAAAGTCTATTTTTGTATTTTTTTCGTACTTAATTTACTTTACAGAAGATTCAAAAAACTCTTAAATGTTTGCCTTCAAAGCCGCACGTAAAAAGCTAGAATCAATTCGTTTGTCATTGCCACTGTGACCAAGTCCGCTATTCCGTTACCTGTCTCTGCCACGATAACGTTAGTACTCACCACTATCGTGTACCAGCTACTCAGGTAATAGCCAGCTCTGAAGTTGAGGTAGCCGAATAAACTTGTTTATGCCTTTTGCGTCCTTAATATCTTAGAATTAGGATGACATCTTACCACAATTTTGGTACTCCTTCTACCAGAAATCGTTTGCTTGTTTGCCTCCCACAGAAAATAATTGTAGGTTTTGTGGCCCATGATCATGATACCATCTGCGTCACCAATTACATCATAGTACAGATTACACCGTCAGTCGTAAGAACTCAGAATTGACACTTTCCCGTGTGACGTATGCGCTTGCGCCGCCTCGTCGTGCAGTTTCTAACACTCTCTCCATAGTTCGGTACCCCTAGCATAAACATCTATCGACTACTCTAACCACGTGAAAAAGTCGGAAAATAATTTAAGCTTAATAAAGTTTAAAAAAACAGAATTCAGTTTCATTACGATTCAGTAAATCTCTTTTTGAAACACTTTGCTTATTTTTTGATAAGCATGGCTTATAGATGATCCAAAGTAAATTTTAACAAAATGTGTCATGTGATTTTTGATATTTTATGCTTGTATGTTTCTTTTATTTAATGGATGTTTATAAAATAATGTAATTATTTTTCTCCCTTAGTTTTATTGACTATTTTTCATGTTTTTTCCAAATATTAAAATTTTTAAATGAAGAAACTTCATATTCTTCTTTATTTGAAATGACTTGCTTCGGAGGTGGTTATCTACCAAATCTGGATCTGATGATCTAATACTAAGACAAACCAGAAACAAGTTTGGGACTTCACGAAAACTAATTAAGTTATGTGGTATGTATATATATTTTTTCGCCTTTCATTTGACTAACGTACATACCTAACTCCACCGACTAACCGCGAGTCTCGGGTTTGATTCCGACTGGGGCAAATTCGAGTGATGAACATTTAGATGTCTGCATTTCTAAGTCTGTTAACTATTTACGTATTAGCGTCGTTGAACAACATCTATAACAAAAGCATGCAATTTGCTCACATCGGGTTAAGATTCTATTCATATGTCAAGGGTCTTAATATTAATGACCGAGAAGTTAACTAGCAACTAGGTTAAACTTAAATCGTCGCGTATTATTAACATTCATATCAGCGTATATGAGCATATCAGCGCAATTAAGAAAAATGACCCTCAAAAGTCTGCTATTGCTGAACATCTTTTAGATTCGTCCACCAACCATTGGATAGAACTGCATAAACCACAAATAGTTTCTACATTCCTTGCCTAGTACGTGAAGCTATTAAAATTCGAAACAGACCCAATAATTTCAATAGGGAAGACGGTTTTAAGTTGGCCCAGGCGTGGGATCAAATTGTTGGTAGGTGCCGGGCTAAAAACACAAAAAGTGTCGTAAAGTGTAGGGACATAGTTAGTGTTGTGTGTCGCGATATAGTGCCCAGAAATGATTGTGACAAGGACGTTCAAAAAAGAAGAATAAGACGGAGGGTTGACAGGTTCATCTGTCATTAGATCCTCCTGTCAAAAGTTGCAGCTCGCTGCCGCAGTCCCGTCGTGACCACGGCCTATGCAACTAGGCCGAAATATCGACAAATAAATAAAATAAAATAAAATAAAAGAAGATCGTGAGTATCCCGTATAAATAATTAAAAATGTTAACTAGGTTAAATATTAACAAAGTAATTAAAAAAATGTGGAAATTTCATTTTCACTGGTCACACTTATGCAGCCGGCAGTCGAATGTATTTTCATAAGATAACTCTTAAGTTCCTATTTTGTCTGCTGAGCATACAAGTTGATGGTAGGTACCTAATATTATTTAGAATTACTTTTGGGAACTTTCCAGTGACTAATGACGGCAAATAAATGTTACAATATTATCTTTTCAACGTCTGCAATTATTAAAAATATTTACAAAAACATTTAAAGTTATTGTTTACTTATAATATTACCAGTTATTCTTTGAGTGAAAGTGAAAGAATAATAGCATACATTAGCATAAGCATGTTTTATAAAACCCATTATTATATTAAACATATTCTCCATACTTGTTAATACTGAGAAAAATATAAAGATATGTTTTCTCCATTCTAATGAACAGCACGTCACGTTTGTCATCGCTATTAACACGACAGATCTGTATCGCTTCGCTTTCTCCCGATCTCATACACGTACATACACAAATACTGAACGTATGATCAAAATAGCTGGGGAAAAACCACAAGAAACAAATAAATAACCTCCATCTCGCTAGGGTTAGAGGGCAATCTTAACGCCTTTGACCATCCACAAGGCTCGAATTCGATTCCCGATGGGGATCACACATTTATGAGATGAACGTGTCTGTGTTGTCTTACTGTTTATTAAATAATTACCTATACATTTGATGTGGACCTAAACTAAAGGACCTATAGATCACGGTCGTTTTTTACCATCAGGAAAGTTGATGATACGTTATTATTTGGGCTATATATGTTGGATGTTTCTACGCATTAACATCTTCAGTAAATGTCCATTATTTTCTAACTTTGGGGTTAATTGCCGATCTTGTGTTAGATTTTAGGATTGTAAGAGTAAATGTGTGGTCTTTGTGAGATAAATGATTCTATTTTGTCTCCTCCTTTCCGTTACTAAAAAAGTATGATAGAAAGAGATACGGCGCTTCGAAAAATACTACCATTTAGTCTTCGTCACGATGTTGGTGATAAATTAACCGACACTCGCCTCTAACCGCTTGATATTATAACAATTGGTCAATTTCCTTTCACACGAAATGATCTATTCCCAACGTAACTAATTTGCTTTATTCATACAATTTTCGTTGCTTTTTTATGCAAGCAACATTTCGTTGTTAGCTGGCTTTTAAAATAACAGCGATGTTCAATTTTCCTGTATGTTACTAAATGAACCTATTTTATTTTGATGAAAACGAAGATAGTTTCAACCAAAAAACAGTCGTAAAAGTAGATACTCGAGGTTGGTTCCATGTTAGATTCAGAACGATCTGAGTTCCATTTTCCATCATGAAACTTAAGTAATACTTAATAATAATATCTGCGGTGGCTATTGACTGCGGTTACTCTTACTATTAGGGGAGCCGCGTGCTTGTTCACTATCTTTTTCCTTAAAAAAACACGTAATTTCATTTATCTATACAATGTTTTACTGCCGCCATAACGTCATGATGTGTTCCGGTTTGAAGGGTAAGGTAGCCAGTAAACTTACTTTTGCTCGACTCCTAACATTTCGGCCTCAGGTTGGCAACCAACGTACTTTTACCACCTTTGGTTTCTCTAGGCGACGTGAATTTCTTACAATCAGGAAATCCATCTGTTTGTTTGCCTTCCAATATCATAAAAAAACAAAAATAGTCAACGATACTAATACTAAAGAATATATAAACTAAATGTTCATCACACAAATGCCTGCGCCGTTGGGAATCGAACCGATTCTCTTAAAATTGCTTTGCGATTGGTTGCTTTAGAATAACAACTAACAATTATATGAAAATTATTAAAAGCAAAATATGTTAGTGTTCTTGTATGCATCAAATCAATATGCACAAGTTTGCTTTTCTTAATTATTTTTAAATTAGGCCTAGCCGGCGAGTTTCGTATCGCTTGAATTTTACAAATACTAAAAGTTTTTATGGAAATAAAATATTGTTCTTCCCATTTTCCTAGCAATTTTTACAGTTTATTTTTTCATAAAAGTATTATTATTCTCACTTTTCAGAAGTACAAACAACAAGATGCTCATCATACAAATGACTGTCCCGTCGGGAATCGAACCTGGGTCTTGCGCTTAGATGGCTGATTTAACCGTGTACGTTAATCTATAAATCGGTAAAAGTTATAAAAAATTAAATGTTTTATTTTTGTGTGAATTAAATCATTATACATGTCTTCTTCCCACTCAACCATACAAAAGACATCAACGCGTGCTCATATTTGCGGTATTGAATAATATTTTTGTAATAAATATTAATAAATATACTCCTCGCCTAGCCTCGCCTCCCTCACCTCGTTGGCAGAGCAGTGAGCGTGTACGCCTAAATTCTCCAACCAACCGCTAATATAGTTCGATTTCCGACGTAGGCAGATATTTCTGTGATGAACATCACGTATATACGGTATACGATAGTTTACGGTAAAAGAATTAAATTTATTTACATTTTAAAATTATTTATAATTCATAATTCAAATTATAATAAATATAAAACTGTTTTTTTTTGCATTAACATTAAAACATTATATAACTACTTTTTATAAATATTAAAATATTTGCATACCCCAATGTAGTACAATATGTTGGAAAACTTAAATAATTTTGTAATAGCTTCACACGCATATTTCGCAAAGAAATACATTTTCTTTCTTTATTTTTTTTTCTTTGACGTACATTTTTCCTGTATCTAATAGGTATGTATTTGTATCGTTAACTAACTGCACTCATAACACAAACACATCATATGCTTTCTTTGGGGTTTTATGAATTTGTGTAATATTTGGGGGTTATTTATTTATTAATATTATGCTGCTTTATTTACTTTCTTTATCTTGGCTATACTAGCTTTTCTCTGGGTTTTTTTACATTAGCTTCTTAATACTTTGTAATAATAATGGCACTGGTGATGCTGTAACAAGCGAAACTGCTAGTCTAATAAATTATTATTATTATTAAATTTCTATGGAATAGTACAAGTGATTTTTTAAAATATTAATTAGTTATTTTTGTTATTATTTATTATCAGATAAAATGGTTTCATGCTCTTATATTATAATAGAATAATAGTTCATTGTCATAGGTGTGGAAACTTGACCTCTTAATATAGATATCTGTTTGACAAATACGTATTTTAAGATAATGAGGTCAGCAGCCAGGTGTTCTGCAGGTGGTGACTGGCATGAATGTATAATGTATTGGTGAAATTTGATCTCACCGATTCTTGCCGACACAGCTGGGTACCGATTTATTATGCTTATTCAAAATACCCCTAACTTAAGATAACTTATCGTCCAACAGTTATTTTGAGACGCGTGATGATGTAATGACATTTTTTTTTTTTTTTAAAGTATCTTCACGCCGAAGGTATAGGCTGAGGCACAATACACACGACTAAATCTTATCGCCAAATGGGCACAAATCGAATCCCGAGCAACATTATTTTTATTAGGAAATTGAAAATATTCAATTTTTTGGGGATCGATACAGACAAATTAATCGTCTAATTTGACTTTTTTAAAATATATATTATTACTAATTTAAAAACCAAGGTTATTGCCTATAAATAATATTTTTATTGGATATTTATAAGAGATTGACGGGGGATACATGAGTGAAATAGCATACGGGTCTTTCGATGATAATAGATAACCATGGCCTAAAAACGACGAGAATGTACCTAAACATACGTCTATGGTACGTATGTTTAGGTACATTCTCGTCGTCTATGATCTACGTAACTGCACCATGTGCCTGCGGCTACTGATATATCGAAAATTAGAACACAGAAAATAATGAGTATCCTATCCTATTATCCTGTTATTGTTATAAATGCGAAAGTGTGCATGTTTGTTTGTTTGTCACTACTTCACGCCAAAACTGTTTAACCGATATTCATGAAATTTGACACACATATAGAGGGTAACTTCAATTAACACATCTGATAGTTTTTATTCCGAATAAATGCTCCTGTAGGACCATTAACCACGAGGGCTACGCCACGGGCAACAGCTAGTTCCTTATAATTTGTTTCATTAGTGTACTTTTAACTCAGTTTGATTTAGTTTAAATATAAATCTCTAAATAGTAGCCGGCTGGTGTACGGTAGATGCGAAGTCAGTACAAAAGCTAGCATAATAAAAAATGAATTATCCATATGTCCTAATCGAATAAAATATCGTAGTAGGTGGTAATCCTACCAGGTAGAGTTTCGCAGCGACTCGCCCGGATTGGTACCACTGCCCTATTTATTCTTGCCGTCATAACGTCCAATTCTTGACGTCGACGTGTTCAGGTTTAGAGGGTAAGGTAGCCGGTAAACTTACTTTTGCTCGACGCCTAACATCCCGGCCTCAGGTTGGCAATTCATCATTATCACCTTTGGTATCTCTAGGCGGCGTGAATTTCTTACCATCAGGAAATCCGTCTGCTTGTTCGCTTTCCATTATCATAAAAAAATCAATGAAATTAAATGCTAAGTACCTCGTTATAACATTTTGAATTTGTAGTTAAATTAGCATTTAGATAGTATTCAAATTTAAAATAATTGTTTTATGCTACTTTTACAAAATTACGTTTTTTTTCCGAGACTCAATGAAGGTCTGACTTCAAAAGGAGGACAAATCTAACTTTCAAAATTTAAAAAAATAATGGACGTTTGTTGCAAAAATTTCGTGAATAAATTACTTTAAAATTTCTATTATATTTTTAATTCATAGGCCAAACAAGCAGCCGGATTTCTTGATGATGTTGAGGCATCTATACACCATAGGTATCTGACAAATCTGAGATCTTCAATAAGTCTACCCCACCCTCTTTAATGAATACCATATTCATCATTGCGTTTATGTGTACGAAAAACTGATTTGAAATTTTAGAGAAAATCATATTTGAGAATGATTACATAACTAGGTATCTCGGCGAACTTTGTTCCATCCGTTCTGTTGTTTTTCCTTTTTCTTACCTTTTAAACCTTCTTTGGACTCAAAACTAAAATTAGGCAAATTAGTCCAGCTGTTCTCGAGTTTTAGCGAGTGAGTACTATGTAGCGATATACATATATATTACTCGACACGTTGTTTGTTCGCGATGGAGTCCTAAACTACTTAACTGTTTTTTTATGTTATAAGAATCCAAACAAGCAGACGAATTTTCTGATGGTAAGAAATTCAGGCCGACTAGAGATACCAAAGATGGTAAAGGTGCGTTGCCAACCTGAGGTCAGGATGTTAAGCCTCGAGCAAAAGTAAGTTTACTGGCTACCTTACCCTCCGAACCGGAACACGTCATGATGTTATTTCGGCCGGAATAGATAAGGCGGTGGTACCAATCCGGGCGAGTCGCTGCGAAACTCTACCACCTAGTCAAATGTCACGGTGTTAGTGATGATAAGCCTATGCTCGCCTTTTACGAGCTGCCTGGCAAAGAAAGGCAGATGGTGGTCCATTCTGCAAAGGAGCCCGGACCAACACGGGAAAAAACTTTGATCCCACTTTAAAAATAGGGTATCTTATATCTTATATAATATAATTTCATTTATAGTCGCGATATTTTAAACATAACGAAAACCTTAGCCACAGAATATTAGCAATAGAAGAACACAAAATCAAGCCTTGAATAGGTACAGGTTCTATACCGGTACAAAGCGGTCTCGGGTTCGATTCCTGGGTCGGGCAACAAAATGAAAATTAGTTTTTTTCCATTTTCTAATAAAAAAAAACTTTGCTTGGGATTGGATATGTTCCCGGTCGGCGATAGGCTTGCCACCTATCACATTGTGGGACTTAGTATCTTCGGCTAGTCGTGAGTGTCTTGGTTGTACCTCTGCCTACCTCTTCGGGGATATGGGCGTGAAGATACTTTTATACAAAAATTCAACCTATGTATTTCGCTAATAACGCTCTTTCTTTTATGATACTGACGATTTAAATATTGTGCTGAAGTTTTCAATTTTAATTAGTGAGAGACAAAAATAACGAAAATAAGACAAAGAAAGACAATTTTTTTTAAAAAAATGAAAATTTTATTGTGGCTTATCTGCGTTGTAAAAATAGTGACGTCATCAATCTGGCAAACAGATCTTTAGTCATTCAATCATCTGTCATTATCTCTACAATAATGAGCTACAGATCTTATCATAATCCTTATTGGGTACAGATGAAAGTTAGCACAAAGAGATGTCATTCCTTATCTCTCATCTCATAAACAGAGATTCACATCAAATTCGTTCCACAAACATGCGCAGATGTAGGATGATTAATTATAGCGAATACCCAGAGAATATAGTAGTACAGAATCTGCACGATAAACTTTAAAATATATCCAAATATGTGTTGGGTATATTTGATGTTTATTATGACAAAATGTAGCGAAAACGCACCCAGTTCTCTTGACGGTAAGAGACAACTGTTACTTGTAGACACTGTAGATAATATAGGTGCGTTGTATTAAACAAGTCTACCAGCTATCCCACTCTCCGGACCGGAACATGACATTGTCATTATGGCGGCAGGTGGTGGATCCCTACCCGGAGAAGTACTTAGCACTTTCCCAACAGTGATCTTGTAATTATCCATTTAACTTATGCTCGCCTCTTACAACCTATCAGGCAGGACGCCAAATGGTCTATTCTTTACAGAACACCTTGACTTATACCAACGCGGGGAATAATGATCTATTTTATTTGTAAGTTACTTTGGTACGAACGTTAAATAGATAGAAAATTACATAATTCTATTAATTTCATGTTATTAATATATTTTATTATATTCTCATTAATATCGCGTTGTCTTTATAATGTTCAAGTAATTAAATAAGGGCATTTACATAAAAATAAAAAATGCTAATAAACTCAGTTGAATTATTTCCAATGAAAATCGTGTGATAAATGTTTGATAAATTACTTGTAATAGAAATTAAATTTTATATAAATCAAAGTTCTACTTTATTAGATTCCAAGAATTTAAAGATGTGATTTGTATCATTTCAATGGTAAAGTGTCTTCCCACGGAACCGTAAAAAATGTCGCAATGATTGGTTTAGTCGTTAACGCGTTATTAAGTTTTTTATTGTAAATTTCTAATTAATTTAAAGTAAACTAAAAATAATTAATATTTTGACAAAAGACATAAAAATGCAAAACCTAATTTAAGGTCATAATTTCATTTCCCATGCAGTTTATGTAACTTAATGTACCATTTGGTGTGTGAACGCTCCATAATATTTTATATTCCAAGAGCTCGTATGACACAATCGGCACAGTTGGCTAACCTGGGAGCTGCCAACAATGGCGGTGATAAAAACTTCAATTATTACGTTTGTATTGCATCATAACAAGATTTCAAATACTGTGATTACCATGGACCTGTCACACGAAGGGATCATCGTCCTCTAATTATAATACTAGCCATTAAAACACGGTTTATAACCAAACTAGATAAGAACCCGGCTTAGCTCGGGTAAAATGTGACTCATAATATACATCTAGGTGCAAAATATAGGTAGATATTTCTGTAGCCACCGGTTTTCAAGGAATATTAAAGGTATAAGCAAGACATAGATTCGTATAGCTTCATTCATTGTGTTTAATAAATATAGTAAATAAAAACTGCCAAAGTTTTTACACAAATATTTTTTTATTTTAAATCAACATTTAAAGTAAAGTAACATAAAGTAACAAAACAAATTGCAATGAGTACTTATCCGAGAATTTGGCAACAGTACATAAAAAGGAATATTCTCTATTATACATCACAAAACGGAACGCTTATTAAACTACCCAAGATGGCGACTGTGATTTGTCTGTCAACACATTAGAATTTAACATAGAATTTAACAAAATACTCGACAATCCGAATTTTGCGGATATATGTTGTCGACTCAAAATCATTATTTTTTTATGTCTTATTATTCAGGTATGGTTTCAATCGAGTCTACCGTAACCCTTGACGAAATTATTAATATAGATGTGGCTTTCTTCGTCGTAACTTCTGATCGTTAGCACTTACTAGCAGTTCGTTGTGTCTACTCAAAACAATTCAACTTTTTACTATATTGAGGTTTATGTCAATAATAAATATATATGTATAAAATTTCTTTATTAATAGATATCCATTTCGAATTAAGATCCAACTATTCTATAGGGGTATCACTGACCGGAAAAGTATCGTCTTATAGTTTCACTTTAGCTTTTTTATTGCACGAGTATTTTATATTTGGCTCTACATGATACTACATAAATGGTTATACTGTATTAACTATGCATTTTTTTATAATTGATAATTTCCATCGTCGGCGCTTGCTGAAACTTCCAAATGTTCATATTTGTAAACGTATAAATACTTGTACTGTTTGAAAGTAAAAGTAAAAAGTAAAGTATCTTCACGCCCATATTCCCGAAGAATTTGTCAGAGGCACAACTAGGATACCCACGACTAGCCGAAGACACTAAGTCCCACATTCTGATAAGTGGCAAGCCTATCGCCAAACCGGACACACGTCCAATCCCGAGCAACATTTTTTTTTAATTATAAAATTGTAAAAACTATATTTTCTTTTTCTTGACCGACCCAAGAATCAAACCCCGGACCTCATGAAGTCAAGTCCAACACCTGGAACACTAGACCGCTGTGGCGATCAACTCATTTCAACTGTTTGAGTTTAAGTTTTAGCACTGATGATATGCTATTGTAAGCGAAACTGGCTATTTATAAAATTATAAATTATAAGTGATACGTAAAATAGTACAAGTGTTTCTTTATTTAAAAATATGAATAACTTTTTTAGCTATACTTAGCTGACAATCCATTCTTTGGTGAATGCTAACGGAATAGTATTACTGTAATATGTATACAACGATGTATATTATCACACTGGACGTTTTTGTATACTTACGGCCAATATTAATAATCAATCCTAATCCAAAACTTGCTGTCCAAGATTGATATTTTGATCCATTTGTATGACATCGCTTGCCAATAACATATCTGTGGATAGGATGAATATGGCAATTAGGTATAGGATAGGCCGGCGGATAAGCAGCTATCTAGATTGCTTGAAGTCCATCTTTAGAGAAATATTATTAACATTGGCCGTTAATAAACAATCAGTAATCCATCGGTCGTTGGAAGGAATCCAATAACAATATTTGTCATACATGAGCAGCGATGTAGAGCATCTCACTACATGCTATTATTAACACGTGTATATGTAGTTGATAATCCATTGCCTGGCGAATGCATGTATAATAGTAAGATTGGCATACACGAGCAGTAATGTAGAGTACGCTGCCGACAGTAGGTCAGCAGTCAGCGCAACGGTACCCAGACCGGTGCTACCAGCTCCATTACAAGTGGTAGATGCGCGATTTAAACAGTTAGTACAGAACAGTTCGTGCTAACTCGAGTAAAACTTGTAATAGTTAACGTGGATAAGGTGTAATCTAATAAAATGCTAATTATGTTCGATAGTGGTAAATCTAATCCTTAAAATAATCAAAGTATGAAAAAATAAAAAATACCTTCATATTTTCGTTCAATATAAGTTTAAAAATAGAAACTTAGAAAAAGTAAAAAAAAAGCGGGGGAAATTGGAAAAACATTATAAGTACATTTTCATTTTTCTTGAAGATCATGGCACTAGATTTTTTTACTTAAAGTAGTCTGCGGTGAATGACATAGTGCCTGCCGGCACTTTTAACTGTTTGGTATCAAAACTTGAATTCAAAGATATGTACCGTATAGCGGAAAAAGTTCACTTATAAGAAGTAAAATGTTATAACTATGTTAAACTGTTGATAATATCTAAAATAGTAAACTTGTTTAAAAAAACTTTCCCACACGCGGACGGCTATATTATTCTTGAATGACATAATGTATATTTTGTTTGTAGATCGCCTGCGTGGTCTAGCGTTGGACTTGACTGCATGAGGTTCCGAGTTCGAATCCCGAGTAGGGCAACAAAAAGAAAATTGGGTTTTTGGAAAAAATTGGAAAAATAAAGTTGCTCGGGATTGGATATCATATTGTGGGACTTAGTGTCTTCGGCTAGTTGTGGGTGCCCTGGTTTTGCCTCTACTACCTATAGGCGTGAAGATACTTTTTCTTTTGTAGATTTTAGTAAAAATTTAAAATAAAATAAAGTACAATATTTGACTGTTATTCAGTTACATATACATTTTGTTATGTAACTAATCTTCAATTGAATATGGAATTGAAACGCAAGAAAACTACAAATAATTTAAATGCTGTCAAAACTCAGCTTTAATTTCAATATTATGTCGTTTAATAATTTAATATTATAATAAATTAATTTAACATTTTTTTTAACCGATTTACAAACAAATGAGAACTCTGGACATACACGAAAAATGTAGACGTCGGACGTATTCTTCGTCTGTCAAAATTGGATTAAATTTCCACATTTAGTCGTCTAACGCATATAACTCATGCATGCAGTATAACTTAAAAACAACCTATCTAATCCTAATCAAACTTTGATACGGAAAACAAGAGAGTATCTGCTTTTAAACATAATAAAATTACCCCAACATTTAACATTATAGTCTAATGTCAAGTGTTGCAAGTCATTTGGTGCTATAATTTGTGCCAGTGTCTCGGGAATGGCTAAAGGATAGACAATCTTTGTTGTAACCGCGTAACAAAAACAAAATTGTGTGTGTACTTATGTACACGCATTAGAAGTTATACTTCTACGGCGTAATAAGATAAAAATCTTTTTAAAAATTTTATCTTTTGCCTTATTTTACATTTGTAGACAAAATGACACTAACCATAGAAATTACTTTTACTTTGTTGGTACCTTTTTTTGAAAAAATAAAATGTTATCTATAGCTAACTTCATCATGACGGTTTTTCGTGACGGTGTGCGCGCGCATCGTAAAAATTCACTCTCATCATTTTTCCCAATGGCGCCAAAAGAAGTATAACTTCAAAAATATTACATTAGCATGGGTAATAGATAGGTATCCATTATAGATTTCCTTGTGTAAAACATTAAGTCAGTGGTACCAGCCTAGCAATAAACGAAAGATAATTAAAGTAATTTAATAAATATAATTGATGATCGTTTTAACTAGTGAAAGTGATCGTTTTCGGCCAGCAGACCACCGCTGGGGTCTACCCACGTGTGAAAGTTGATCGATTGGAATTATCATACATGATTTATAGATCTAATCACACTTTATGACTGTTAGATATTAATCTTTTACCATCAAATTGTATGTTATAAAAGCCCGCGACTATACCCCCCGAAACCCGTTTCGGTACCAAAAAAAATGTACCCTAAGTCTTCACCAGCCTTCCTTATCTACAAACAAAAACACTAAACTTTAACATCGAAAGACAAACACATGCATTGATAACTACCTTTGCATTGAATAAGATACCAAAAAGGGTATTATTATTATTATTAATAATAAATATAAAAAAAATGTTCCTGGACAAGTTACACAAATTAAATCTAACCCCAAAGTAAGCAAATTATATGCTTGTGTTATGGGTGTTAGTCAACAATACTAATACATAGAAATACTTAAATAAATACCAGAATAAATTTAATAAACACCCAGACCCGGAAATGCAGACATCTAAATGTTCATCACAAAAATGTCTGCCCCCGTCCCGGGAATCGAACCCGAGCCTCGCGGTTGGTCAGCGTAGTTAGGAGTCTACGCTAGCCACTCGACCAACGAGGCGACCAATCTATACTTTGCATGCAAATTATATTTTAAAGATTTAGATACCTATCAACATTTTTACTACACAAACATTATCTAAGTATTCCTCTTTTTAAGTAAAACTTCTTTTGATTGAGAATATTACAAATATGATTTTAAACTTAAATCGTCGAATGTTAATATTTTTTTTTAATTATTTATTCGTAATACTCACGATATATATGTCAAATCGTAGACTATGCGATAAAGTAGAAGTATCGACAAATAAAATAAAAAAATATATAGTAATAATAAAAAACATTAATATTTAAAAAAATGCGAATTTTTGTTTGTTACACTTTCACGAGGAAGCTACTAAATCAATCATCATGAAACTCAGTACATATATTCTTAGAAGTAATGAAACTAACATATAGAACTATTTAATGATTTAAACGAAAACGAAACTGCGAGTAAAAGCACCTTTTTTAAAATATATAAATATAATAACGCAAAAAGCTGAGGGACTGGTGACTATCCCTAAACCTATCTAACCTGTACCTAAACCTGATCACGACAATGGAGAACACTAGAGTTACGACGACAAGATTAAACAAGGTAAAGGATGGATGTTTATTATTGTACTTTCTGCTCTATACAACAAAGGTACCTATTGTTCACAAATATTGTTTAGTTTAGTTTAGTCAAAATGAATCATATTTTCAAACAATACTAACTTGTATCAATGTATACAAATAATATTTGCCAATCATAAATGTATGTTCTATACACATCTACACCCTATTAATATTATAAATGCGAAAGTTTGTGAGTATGTATATGTGGATATTTGTTACTCTTTCACGCACGAATGGCTAAACCGATTGGTATTAAAATTAGAGCGCAGATAGATTCTGACCTGGTATTAACATATGGGCTTTTAATCTCGATAGCGCAACGGGTTCCTGTGAAAACGAGGGCGAAGCCGCAGGCAACAGCTTGTTCAATTATATTTTTATCATCAAAAGATTAAACAGATATACAATACAAATGTGGATGGATGAAGGAAGCTGAGGAGACCTAGGCCTAGACCTGACATTCTACAATCAAGTTTCTCGGACTATTTTGGAGGGTGTTGTCACGAATAAGTAAGGTGGTAGATCCAACCAAGTTGCTGCACAGAACTCTACCTCCAGTGAAAAATCATTATCGTTTTATCTGTATCTATTCGATTTAAAAAAGAATAGCTTAATTCCCACACAAAGTTAGAGATGCACTACACTTTAGGTCAAGGTCTTTGCTCACCGTGGCCAAGATGCTTACTTGGTTGTGTTGTTAGCTGACGCTTAAGTGTGAATAGCGATCACTGAGGTCTAATATTTGTCCAAGAGTTGGACTCAATACTTTAGCCTTATGTGTACTGTATGAGTCTATTACAAGCACATAAACAAGCGGGAAAAGCAAGTTATAAATAGAAATAAACACGTCCTAGAGCCAAATGTCAAAAGTGAATTAACGATGTAAAGGGGTCACGCGACCGACCGACCGACGATCGACTCTACCTTTCTCCTCGTACAGCTGGTGAATTATAAACAAAACAGATCCTACGTTTTACACACTAACATATTTACCGACGAAAGCACAAAGCACCGCTTCAAGTATTTTATGTAATAATGTTTTTAAATCTTCAGTATTTGTGTTTGTCATCTAATTCTTTCTTACAGACTGTACCAATTTGGCTGTAATGTATATATTTTCGTGTATTTTATAGGTTTGAAAATGTTGTTGGATCCCATAGGTAGTGCTGATGTTACTATTTCTAAGTTAATTTCATGGGGTGACTGCTCCTGTATATCTCTTTGCTCTTTGAAAGGAGAAGCGGGGAGCACAATTTGGCTCTCATGACATACTAGCTGAAAGACCAGCGGAATAAAAGGTAGCGTTTGCTATCTTGCCCATCTGTGATAGGCTTAGAGCAAAAGGAATAAAGTATCTGCTACCGCAGACACCTCGAGGTGGAGCGTTCAGTATCGTCGCGCACTGCTTTTGACAATCTGTAATTCATACAAATTGAGTTTTGCAAGAGAAAGATCGAAAGACTCAGCGCCACCGAGGCAACAGAAATACTTATACCAAAATGTTCCCACAGTCCCTGTTATCAGTAAAGTGGATTTTAGTCGTGTATAAGGAAACCTTTTTTGTTCACCCGTAATAAAAAAGTTTCTCATGTAAACGAAAAGAAAGGACTAGGAATAGTCTCGTCACACGTTTTTTTGTTATGGTCACAACAGTCTAATTCTTTTTCATCCATTACCTTATTTGGCACACTGTCAGTAATAAACATACTGTTAAAACTTATGCAAAGAGTGCCTAATGAATTTGTATCTACCAAGTTGGAGTGATGTTTATTATTTATTACAAAACTCTGTTGTGGATTAGCACTGGTGCTGAATTTTAGATCTTATCTAGCCTATCAATGTTGCGTTGGCACGAAATAAATTGTGAGAGTTGTCAATTCAAAAAATAAACCAAAGTGTAAAAGATAATTGCGGCCTGTGTTACGCAAGTGAGGCAGTTTGGACTTTCAAGTATAATTGAAACGTGGTTAATGAGTCTGTGACGTAACTGCTAACTTCCCGCCAAATTATGAGATTGGTCTGCGTTGACCTCTACATCCAAATCATTTTGAGAAGGGTTGGTACCAAAACAGCAACCTAATATAATTTAAAACTGCAAAACTCTGAGTCACCGACCAATTTTATTTCCAAGTTGCTATTTGTACTATCGATTAACATAATATGATAAATTCGAAAGTTTGTAGATTTGTTTGTTACTCTCTCACGCAAAAACTGCAGAATCGATTTTCATGAAATTTGGCAAATGCATAAAGAGTAACTTGAATTAACACATAGGATAGTTTTCATCCCGTTTTTTTGTAGGACCAATAACTAGGCGAACAACGCCTCGGGCAACAGCTAGTGTATATGTATTTAAGCATTTTTAAGTTTTACCGGGAAACCAGAAGAATAATCTTGACAAAATTTAGATGAGAACAACACAGAATCATAATTTATCTTTCGAAACAATAATCATCAAAATATTATGTTTATTATTTGCTGAGTATTTGCGGAACATAAAAAACATGGAGTTATACAACATTGCTTTTAGGCATCACTGTTAGGTTCCTAATATTTCATCTGAGTTTACTTAAGCTTATAAAAATGTGACTTGTTTTGTATTAATTGTATCAATTTATACTTTTACAGCCTTATTTATTTGTTATTTGAGACAAAATTTCGCCTTTGATCGAGCAGTCCGGTACCCAGTAGGCTTGCCTATCAAATCGTAGGACGTAGTTTCTTAGTCGATTATCCCTCTGCCTGCTTCTTCAAGGATAAGGGTGTGAAGATATTTTTTTATCAAAACACCAGATCTGTAAAAATTCCTTTCATACATGAATTTACGTAATACAAGATTTCCTTAATAGTTTCGATATGTATTCAAACCGCGAGCGGATAAGTCGAGTACTTCCTTTTCCTCATTTTTTCCCGCTTATTTATCAGTTTCATCTGCGAAATCCATGTTGACGTTGACAGCTAAAGTTACTTTAGGGAAAATTTCATTCCCCATAATCGTGGGGCTATTAATCACAGATGATGTTATCTTTGGCTGGATTTTAGGGGTATTAAATGGGGAGTTACATTTTTCACCAACTTTATAGAACCAAGACTGTTATACTTTAGGACGTTTTATTAATTTCCTTTTTTTCTATGGAAAAATTAAAATTCGTAATAGTTTAAAACTGTAAAATGGAACACCAAAAACGTTTTTGGGTGTATTTTCTCTGTATTTTTTAAAATATTAACTATTAATTATTAACTTAATAGAACGAAGACTGTTCTACTTTAGGACGTTTTATTGGTTTCTTTTTATATGGAAATGTGGTAAAATTAAGATGTGAAATAGTTTAAGACTGTGAAAGTGTTCCCTTTCACAGTTTTTTTTTTCACCAAAAACGATTCTGAATGTATTTTCCCTGTATTTGTCACAAGAAATACTTAAAAATACCCAATTAAATATCATAATTCTTAATTTACCCCCATATTTGAAAAAAAAACAAATACATTCATTACAAAAATGTCACACCTAGTCAATAATTGAATCTCAGTCATGCGGAAATCGGTGCGTATCGTTTTTAAATTATGATATACATTTGATCGGTTTATTTTGAATCTGTATTTTTTTATAAATATCCATGGCGACTAGTTGGATGCTGGAGTTAGGCGGGTACGCCAACTCGCCCAACATGGCGTTCAAAATAATTCGTAATTTAAAAATTCAACAGTTTTAAATTTTCAAATTTCCAAAAATTTTCTAATTCAAAATCCAAATATACTTATTTATTAATTTAAAGTCTCCGAAAATGTTGTAAATGTCGATACACAATAATTTGTATTAATTCATCCCTTCGTTCATCTTCTACGCTTCTAAAGCTACCGGTAAAGTCTTGCTCTATAAGGAAGAACCTAGATTTTAAACTATTTTTGAATGATTTTAGTTTCATAAACGGTGTTGTAGGAATATCATATATTTAAAGTTCTACTTACCTACTGTCTGGAAAATAATCTCTCTATTTCCTGATTTTTATGCAAATTTATTTAAATAATTCTAAATTATTGTTATGAAAGGAAAAACTGTTAAGTTTGGATTTAATTAGCGTGTCTAAAATTCTATACTTAAGAACAAATGTAAGAGCTAGGACTTTCAGGAGCCATCGACTTAAATAAATACATATTTCCTCATGTTATTCACGAGTTCCTATAAACTTTACTGTCCAAAGTTTTCCTTCTAAATAGCTTGTTCTTACAATCAGAACTTTTATTAGATATCTAATTTTAATTGTTTTTATTTCTTAAAAACAAATTATTTCCGGTTGGCTCTTTTCAGTTAGTTTAAGATAAGATAAGAGGTTTAGTGGTGGTGGATATTTCTAATGAAATTTTAATAATGGCTGTTTTCTTACGTACTTAAATGACATAATATTAAAATGCTATTTTCACTGCTTAATTATATTTTGTTGGGTGATATCAAAGGTTTTTCCAATTATTAAAGTGGAATATAAGCCAGTTTTTTGCTGTTTAAAATTAGTGTACTTCAAACATTTATGACGACAACAATTAAAAAAAATGTTTATATTTTTTTTTGGTTAAAGCAATTAAGAAAAAAACACTGGTAGATATACCATCAACATTAAAGATTAAAAACAATACTATATATGTATATACGTTTATTTGTTGGTTCATCAAAAAATCACAAAAAATCGCCTAATTTTATTGTAAAGAAATTTTAAACGCGCTGACAGGTATAATATGACGCGAGAGACCTCTACTATACATGATTCTCGCTCAAATATTTTTTGTGAAAAAGAAGAATAAAAAAGAACTGGTGGTAGGTTGCTGTGCTGCAACTCATCCAGGTAGGGATTCACCTCCTTACCTGGGGTAGGATTGCCGGTAGATCTGCACAATTGGCGACAATACAGCGACGCACCTATACGTCTATGGCATCTATGTGCTAGAAGAAGAAGAGAGAAGAAGAGCTGTGCGATTGCTCGATATGTTATCGTGAACATTTAAAAATCCAGCGCTATTTTTAATATTCATCATAACAAAAAAAATTCTTCTAATCGTGTTAAAACATATTCGTTAGTTTTTTTAATCCAATATTTTTATTATTTTTTGTTTAGATTTAGATATTACCTGTTTTTTTTCTCTTTATTGTGTAGTACATATACATTTTATAATTTCGTTATAATCCATCTCCATATCCAATTTTTTTTTCTGTGTCAAATTGATAAACAAAAATTTCCTTTCACGTTTTCCAATAATTAGAAATTTATTGAAAAACCATTTTCATACAAGTAGACAAAACTTAATTGACCTTAAACCTTTCAAAACAAATAAACTTACCAAAAAATAATAAAAGTACTAAGGGCGGACCGGCTCGCATCACGCCGGGTTTATACAACACAAGGCGGAGAGTATCACTGCGATCGTACCAACGACCGTCTAGTCCGAGACGCGAGTTCAGACTGCCGTTGCAGCATCGCTTATTAAGAGAGAGATGCGCACGCGCATGCAATGCAGCATCTTTACAAATTACCTACCTACTATGTTTTTGTATGTGACAAACATATCGCCTGTGTGACGTATAATTTCTACCTGCAACTTTTTAGTGAATCATTTACTAGAACAATTGGAGTAGTTGGTAAGGTCTAATAGTAAATTGCCTAGATCCTACTAATATTATAAATGCGAAAGTTTGTTAGTGTGTGTGTATGTTTGTTACTCTTTTACGCTCGAATTGCTGAACGGATTTGTCTGAAATTTTGAACACAGATAGATTGTGTCCTGGATTAACGTATAGACTACTTTTAATCCCGATCGCACAACGGGTTCCTGTGAAAACGCGGACGAAGCCGGAGGCAACAGCTAGTTATTATATACCAGAGGCGAAGACAGAGGTACAACCAGGGCACACCCGACTAACCAAAGATTCTAAGTTCCACAATATGATAGGTGACAAAGTTATCGACATCAGATCCGTTCCACGACAACCTTGTTTTATTACAAAATTGAAAAAAAAGCTTTTTGTTAGTCGATGGAAATACTGTGTTTCTGGAGTGTTAAAATTACAATAACATTACGTACACGTATGCCTAATGTTAATCCTAGTAAAATGTCCCCCCCGTAATCTAGTAATTTTTGATTCCGTGTTGGTCCGGGCTCCTTTGTAGAATAGATCATCTGCCTTCCTTGCCAGGCAGCTCGTAAAAGGCGAGCATAGGCTCACCGTCACTAACATCGTGACATCTGACTAGGTGGTAGAGTTTCGCAGCGACTCGTCCGGATTGGTACCACCGCCTTATCTATTCCTGCCGCCATAACGTCATGACGTGTTCCGGTTCGGAGAGTAAGGTAGCCGGTAAACTAACTTTTGCTCGAGGCCTAACATCCCGGCGTCAGGTGGGCAACGCACCATTTCCACCTTTGGTGTCTCTAGGCGACGTGAATTTCTTAACATCAGGAAATCCGTCTGCTTGTTTGCCTTCCAATATCATAAAAAAATGTCTTATAATTAATATTTATATTATTCTTATCGTTCTGAAGTGATTATTGTTATAGGTACTATTGATGTTTTTAACTGCACAGGTGAACTTAGTTCCGTCCGTTCAAATCGTATGAGAAAAATTGAAACGTTGTTTTTTCTAGTTTCCTCCCAGTCAGGCGGCGTAACAAGTGATCTTTTTTATAATTTAATTTTTTATAATATTGGAAGGCAAACAAGCAGATATTTCCTAATGGTAAAAAAATCACGTCACCTAGGGCCACTAAAGGCAGTAATAGTGCGATGCCAACCTGAGGACGGGATATTAGGCCTCGAGTAAAAGTAAGTTTACCAGCTGCCTTATCCTCCGAACCGGAACACGTCAACAGCAAGCACTGACGTTATGGCGACAAGGCGGTGGCATCAATTCAGGTGAGTCGCTGCCAAACTCTTCCACCTAGTCAGATGTCACGACGTTAGTGACAGTAAGCCCATGCTTGCCTCTTACGAGCTGCCTGGCAGGAAGGCAGATGGTCTATTCTTCAAAGGAGCCTGGACCAACTAAACTACCTATCAAATGGGAAGTGCTGAAAACCAGTGTTGAAATGTATTTCACATTTATTGACAATGTATCAGTGACAAACAAACGAACACAAAATATATATATTAAGATATAAAAATGAATCACCATTTTGCGTGGTCATCGCATTTCGCCTGCACGGATGGACCAATTTTGATAATTATTTATTTATTTATTATTGGCGTGGTGTACCACGCCTCAATAAATAAGTATTAAGAATACTTATTTACCGCCTCGTTGGTCGAGTGGCTAGCGTACACGCCTAGCTACATCGACCAACCGCGAGGCTCGGGCTCGATTCCAGACGGGGGCAGGCATTTGTGTGATGAACATTTAGATATCTGCATTTCCGGGTCTGGGTGTTTATTAAATTTATTCTGGTTTCTATTTAAGTATTTCTCTGTATTAGTATCGTTGACTAACAGCCATAACACAAGCATATAGCTTGCTTATTTTGAGGTTAGATTCCATTTGTGTGATTGGTCCAAAGGGTATTTATTATTATTATTATTTAATACCTAGAAATTGCAAATTGCTATTAAGATATAATTAACAAAAAAATAACATTAATTTCTGTGCCAAAAACCGACAAATATGTGAACGCTGTTTTTTTTAAATATCTTTGTAACCATATTCTAGGAAATAAATAATATTCTAATTCTAATTTGTTCAGTCAGTAGCTTTGAAAGTTTTCACTTAAAACAAGTTCAAAAACATCGTGCAATGACCATCAGTTTCTGTCTGTTACAAGTAATAAATCAATTAATCATTTTGTTACCGCTTTCGTCGCCATTACCGGCGAAATAAAATTGATTCCGTAATCTTAATAACATTGAGAACTAAAATTTTGCACAGTTATTAAAATCCAGATTTCTAAAATTTTTCATACTGTGTTGACATCAAGCGTTTTTCAGAAAAATAAACTGAAATCATATCTGATGAGGAAAGTTTAGAACACGCTACCATTAACCCTAGATATTATCCATAATATTATTGCGAATGCGAAAATCTATCCATCTGGCTGCCTGATATGTCTAAACCGCTGAACTGATTTTAATGAAACTTGATAGACATAAAATTAAATACTTGTGTTCAAACACAAGTAACTTTTTAAAAAGAAGCAAATTTTAAAAAATGGTAATGGGGATGAAAATTTACATGAAAATATATTTGGCGCTGACGAAGTAGCAGGTAAACAGCTATTATCATTTTATTAACTTAATAAACTTCATGATGCAAAGTTAATAAAGTGCATGCAAGTGCATATTACCCGTATTTTTCCGAGTTTGCATAATATAATAGACAATGTGCCTCTCTCCCAGGCAGCTCCTAAATTCTAGCACAGGCTAAATTATAAAGATGTCATTACCAATGTCATGACGTTATGGTATGGTATGGAATAGGTAAGGCGGTGGTACCAATCCGGACGAGTCGCTGCTAAACTCTACCACTTAGTCAGATGTCACGATGTTAGTGACGGTGAGCCTATGCTCGCCTTTTACGATCTGCCTGGCAAGGAAGGCAGATGGTCTATTCTACGAAGGAGCCCGGATCAACGCGGGGAAAAGCCCGGACCAACACGGGGAAAAATCAATCTCAAATGACAGAATGCTTATAAAATGTATATGGGACCATCTTGGAATTTAGGTACCAGATGAATCGTAGTGATGAAATTTGCTAAATGAGCAGAATACTTACATAACCAGCGGAAGCGCGAAGGTTACTTTTTTCCAATTTTATTTAAGAGGTTCCAGGAGAGGGAAAAATCAAAAGATTGTATCGTGCTTTATGTAGATACAGAGATGGAGCAATATAAAATATACATATAAAAACCTACCCTTATCCCCTGCGGTTTCGCCGTGAGAGTCGTGCGACATATATCGGCCGGCGGCCATCATTCATTTTAATACCAATTGCAATTTTAAATTCGTAATATCTTTTGAATATATTGTCAGATTGGAGTAAAATGAAAAGTAATGTATAGCTATTGAAACAATCTTACTCAATAATGTAGTTTATTTGGATAAGGATTAGTATTTGACGATTATATGATCAATAAACAAAGGCTAACATTTTTAATTACTTTCATTCTATGGATAAGTGGTTATAATGGCTAAAATATAAATGTTTGGTTTATAGGTACTATCGCGGACTTTTTTGTAGGCATTGTTGAGTTCTACAACTTTTCTCTAGAAGTAAACCATACATCTCTAACAATTTAGGCAGCGTTCTTGAGAATCGTCAGTTTTTTCGTCGACGTACTCCACAATTTTCACTACCACGAAGGCGTACGAAGATTTACACAATGGACTTAACATCCTGTCCACAGAACTGCGGCACACCTATAACATACGGTGTCAATATGCCACGTTTGTCCCTTACCATCAGGAGAGATATGTTCTTGTTTACTGATGTCTCACATAAGAAATACGTCGTTAATAATTATTTATGTATTTCAGATGTCTGTAGACACCCGGCAGTGGGTACTTCTCTCTATCAGGTAACCCTCGACTCCGTATGCCAGTGTTGTTGACCAAAAGCAGGTTTCTAACCTCCAAACTGACAATGGAGACAGAAATGGACAAAGCGGTGATGCCGATCTACTCCACCTAGTCAAATTTTTTTTATGATATTGGAAGGCAAACAAGCAGACGGATTTCCTAATGGTAAGAAATTTCCGCCACCTAAAGACACCAAAGGTGGTAATAGTGCGTTGCCAATCTGAGGCCGGGATGTTAGGTCTTGAGCAAAAGTAATTTTACCGGCTACCTTACCCTCCGAACCGGAACACGTCATGACGTTATGGCGGTAGGAATAGGTAAGGCGGTGGTACCAATCCAGGTGAGTCGCTGCAAAACTCTACCACCTAGTCAGATGTCACGGTGTTAGTAACAGTAAGCCTTTGCTCGCCTTTTACGAGCTGTCTGGCAGGAATGCAGATGGTCTATTCTTTAAAGGAGCCCGGACCAACACGGGGAAAAAAATGTTGTATTTCGTAATTGGAAACCAATTCCTTTTACATCCCATAAATAAGAAAGAGTCCTTATGAACGAAAATACAAGTCTAGTATCAAGGTAGAACTGTAATTGCAGTCGCTATAGAAACCAGATAGAACCGATAAAAATCAAAGCTGCAGTTATTATACCATGTAATAACTAAAGCTACTTTTTTTTTCCAAGTCAGAACACTATGTGTTTATAAAAATAATATTTTTTATCTAGAGACAAAAATAATTTATACATAGAAATATTACGTTTTCTAAGTGCATGGACTTAGGACAGCCACATACATTCAAAATTCCTTTGCGGAATCATGTCTCAAAATTTCGAAACTAAATTTCGTCCATTCAATTCATTCAAATTCTGCACGACAAAAATACTGACATATTATGTGGCACGTCCAAAGATTTGTTTAAATTTGTTGCGTTCAAAACTTTTAAAAAAGGAATTTTGTATCTAAATTCCGAATGTACCTGTGTGGCGGGCCTTATTAGTACATGTTACTTTAAAGCAACTGCTTTAAAGTAACATGTACTAATAAGCAATGATTACACCGTAATAATAAGCAATGATTACACCGTATACCTAACTTACGGTGTAATCATTGCTTTGAAGTGAGTGGTGTTGACCGGATCCTCGATTTACAAGAATCATTCCATCAGTGAATACCTAGATGTCAAAATCAATTTGTATAATTTATGGGGTTGGAGAGGGAAAATAAATTTCGCTTGTTGGAAACAAAACTTGACGTAAGGCTATTATGTATATGCGTAGGTATAATACGTTTAATTAAGTAGCTTAAAGTTAGCGCCTATATATATAATAATGCAGTAACTTAATTTGTTAATTAAACATAGCAGCTGACATAGTACCTATGAACCTTCGAGTTTTTCTTCTCTTTCTCCTTTCTTCCTTTCCCAGTCCTAAATTAAGACTACTAATGTTGAACAACCTCTCTTTTTAATAGACGCTTTTTAATGGGAGTACAAATTCTTCTGTGATGGGTAGTAAAGTCCGCCACGTGGGTATGTACGTTCGGAATAGTTCGGCACGAAAAATGGAAACGGAATTTCGAACACAGCAAAATCTACATACATCTACCACATGGTTAAGTAATTTTCCGCACGCAATCAATTATTTTTGGTTTTTCCGAAACTGGACCGCGATACGAGACCCGAATTGGAATGTAAGTACTTACTTTAACAATTTCACCAAAAAAAAAACAAAACATAGCATAAAGGTACTTATTGTTAACATTACAGTAAATAGGTACTAAATCGTTTGTCCCCTGCTCTTTGAACAACTCTTAAAATCTAATGCTTAGCTAAATTATCTTTTACTGTGACTCATGTGAGTTATACGCACTCAGAAACGTGCGTTTTTGTTTTTAATTACCTAATCGGTTACAATTTTGTATTGAAAATGTTAACTTAATGGCTTATTAAAAGATTTTCAAAGATTTATTGAACATGTAAAACATTGTTGTACAAATACAAATTGTTCGTAAACGACTGCTATAGTTAAAAACTGTGTTGCAGACATTTACGCCCACCTTATGAGGAAGTATATTCTGCATAACTATTACAATTTTTAATTAATACAATTAGTGTTATGCACTTTTATTATAATACAAGGTATGTGTATGTGCGTGGGTTCGTTTGTGTATGTTGTGTTCTTATGTTTGTGTGCGAGTGAATGTGTACTGTCATTTTCCAGCTACAAGTAGATATTTCACACTCATTATTTGTGAGAGTTTGAAGCTATTTTGTAATTTTGGTTTTTACTTCCCAGTACGTCAGTGGATAGATGTCTATTGATTATCTTGTTAATTAACTGTATTATAAATTCAAGATGCATTAACGTTATAGTGTCGTCGTGAAAGTGCTGTGCGCCCGTTATTCAATTTAAAGACTCGATCAGATCGCCGAAGATAATTTCTAAAAAGTAAGCTAAGATGTTTTCGCAAGATTATTTTTTGGAGGAAGCATTTACATAAAGTTCTGAAATAAGATAAGTTTCGATAGCATTATTTTTCGCACTAAGCTCTTTCCAAACTAGTTTTAGCGGAGCCACCCCAGGCCGCTATGCAATAGGTAATTGAGAATGGACTGAGCCAAAGAGTCTTTAGAGTGTTCTTAGGTTTTTGAAGGATGTATATTAATTTCTGACTCTAGACGTAGTTGTATCAATCTGGTCCTACCATGTCAATAGGCTGTCAACATATAGGTAGGTACCCCTAAATGTTTAACACATGATGTGTAAGTAATCTCAGTACAGGAGCAAGTATGTCCACTCGTGCACCTACAGGCCACTACAGGAAATGATAGTCTCGGCAAATATAAATAGTTAATACTAAAAATAGTTAATATAGTTTTAATTCAATTAATAATTAACAAATTACTATCTAACCATGAAATTTCTGTCCCCGTTGAGGCTTCGGCGTAGAAGCGAGCTTCTTGCCAAGAAGCATCTTGAATGAAAAGAGCAGTATGATCTGCATAGGCGAATATTTTAGAGTGGTTTAAGGTGAAATTACACTAGTCATTGACATATATATAAGAAGTAAGGTAGGTCCAAGGACACTACCTTGAGGAACGCCACAGATCAAAGGTAACGCGTCACTTGTGTAAGGACTCTTTGTTTTCTGTGGCAAAGAAAATGTTGACGACTACACCCCTAACTCCGATACGCTGCTATTTATTTATTAGAATGGTTACGGGGAACGTATCGAATGCCTTGGAAAGGTCAAAAAATATGTTAATAGTTTTAAGTTTGGAATTAGTGTTGCTCACAATGGTATATGTAATTTGTAAAACTGCATCATCTGTAGATTTCTTTTTTCGAAAGCCGTACGAATTTTTAGAGAGAATGGAAAAGGTATCAAGGTAATGTATTAATCTGTTATTAAGAATTTTCTCTATTATTTTATAAAATGTTGATAATACGGACGTTGGGCGATAGTTGGTATCACTGTGTCTATCTCCATTTTTATTTTTATATCATATTTATCATTGGATTATTATTGGCTTTTTGAAACTATTCATAAACTTGCAAAATTTGCTTAAAAGTTTCCATAGCGCGTATATTTAATGTTGGCTAACTGGTCATTAGGGTCTCTCTTGGTAAGTTTGTGGAGGCGATTAAGATTTCGTACACATCGCAGGGGCCGAGTGTCATCCACAGTTTAATGGTGTGATTTTTTCTAGTTATTTTTACAGAGTGCGATTAAGTTTTAACAACATTCGTTATCGTAGAAACAAATGAGTAAGTTGCCGGTTCAGCGTCATTCATCGACAGAATAAATTAAAAATTAAATTCTTCCAGGTCTTTGACACAAACACATATCAGTAATTATTCTAGTGCATCTAGATTTACTCTTCCCTGATATTTCTATTACAACTAAAAATTACTGGGACCTGATCTGTAATAAATGACTCAATCACTAAACACGGAGTATTCGTTTTTAGTAAAATATGATCTACCCACCTATTATTACAGGTAAGAAAGACATGTACAGGTAACATAGCATATCTACATTGCAGCAAAAGGTAATAATTAACGTCTCTGAGTGCAGCTGTTAATGTCTTAATACCTATTTAAATTAATAAATAAGAAATAAAAAACATTATATACTTATAATATTTAAATCCCCAGGTCGGGCAACGAAAAATTAGAAGTTGTTTTTATTAGAAAATTGAAACTGTTGTACAGTTTCAACGTTGCCCGGGATTAAATATTAAGTGCCCGGTTGGCAATAGGCTTGTAGGTTGTAACTCTGCCTACCTCTTAGAGGATTTCTACCTCTTGAAGATAAAAAAATTAAGGGCAACATTACGTAGGTACTACTAGACATAGTGACTTATTTATATTTTCAGCTAGCAATACCACAAATAAGTTAAACTTTAATTTTGTTTCTGTTTGACATCAACTTCTAAAAGTGAAAGTTTCTGTTACGGGATTGGCTTACAATTCTGACGTACTATTGAAACATCCAATCATTACAACGTAGACGTCTGTCATTTTTGACAGCATAAAAGAAAACAAGGTTGTTGTCTATTGATATGACATGTCAAGTTAGAAAATAACCGGAAGTTGCTTTTGTACATAATTAAGTGATAAATAAGTTAAAACTTAAAAGTTTTAAAGTGCTATAATTTAAAAACAACAAATGCAGCTTGTAGTAAAATGTTTAAAATATACAGTAGTTTAAGTATTTTGATAATAATTCTAACTCAAGGTACAGTTTGTGTAATATTTGTGAAGTAAAAAATATTCTAATTTAACTTTCCCTTGTAAACTTCCCTTTTTAAATTTAAGTTACTTTAATAATATTTCTTGTAAATAAATTTTCAGACTGTAGCACACAAGATGAACAAGGTCCGTACAGAGGGAGATACATTGGGAAGTTGAGTTCATATCACCATCAGGTAAACAGTAACTTTCACTATTCTAGTTAACGATTTGTCGAACTTGCCCTGTTAATCGACCATGAATATTTGTGACTCACACCCTTATTTCGTAGTGCTTATTTGTTACCAAAAACTGATGTAAAAAAATGTGCACATGACCTTAAATTTATTTCATTATGTCCTTGATATTTAAAGAAAAACATATTTTTTGTTTCAAGTTTTAGATTTAATTTTTAGTTTAATCTGTCTTATTTACAATATTGGTTTTATAAGACAGAAAAAGTACTGTGAGTTAGTAAAGTCCTCTTTTAACTTTGCATACAGTTTATATATGAAAAATCTTTATTAAGTTTTACATCTGATTGTACATATTGAGAACAAATGTAGTAAAATTATTCCACTTGGTGGCAGGACTTTCATTTATTCCACACAACTTAGTCAGAGTCTAGCCAAGATATTATAGAACTTTAGCAGATATTATTCCCAACTTTACATTTTCCATGCGGATTACACCTTGTTTTGGAATATAGTTTGTTAGCCAACCTTACTTGTGATAACATTTTTTTTAAATGCAAATACTTATGTTTGTTTTTTTGCCAGCCCTGAAAATACATAACAATAAAGATTATTATTAGAATAGATTGATTATTAGAAGTACTTCATGTTCTTGGTATTATAGGTGTCCGGAGAAATTTATGCGGTGGATGATTGGACGCTGCTGTTGGTTGATTTCAATTATGATGGTACAGGAGATGACACATTCTTCTGGGCGGGAGACTCTGGCAGGCCTGGACCTCTAGGGTTCATTGTGCCAGACCAACATGGGACGTAAGGACATTACACATTACATACACATAGAAATTAGGTGGAAAACTTGTGTGACTTGCCTATACGCCCACTATGAGTTCTGTGCTAGTCATCATGTTACAGTTTCTAATCGGGTATAGCAGGTAGATGTATTTAGAATCTAAATTCATGCTCCATATTCATGTTTGTGTAACACTTTCATACAATAAAAAAAAACTGACCACCAGTTCTTTAAGTGAAGATTTATAACACTTGAAAAACTTGTATACTTACCATCATATATGTAATTTGTATGTGCTGCGGCTGGTTATAAGCAGATATATTTTTCTATTATGAAATTAGCCTTTGCATATGGCTTTGCCTACTCTACAATTAGAGCATGCAACTAAAAAATAATAGCCATCTCTGCAACAATACCTAATTGTGATGAAATATTTTTTTTTGTATGAGACTTCTATTCTTTAGTTGTGAAAACCCAATTTAACTGCCTATTTCACAAAAGTTAAATAAGGTTTTATTGTGACACAATATGGTGTGGAGGTTTATCATGTCAGATTTGGAATAATCACCATCAACTTGTTCCTGTTATTATATTGTTAAAGCCCTGGTTGCCAGGCAGTATGTTATAACATTTTTTCTCCTAACTGGCTAGGATGGGAAACTGTGGAAGTATACAGTAGACAGCATTAATTTTAATCTTTAATTTTTTTTATAATAAATTGTGAGGCTTATGTTAATATTTCCTTTGAATATTTATTGAACATTTGCACATTACAATGTGGTTAGTCGTATTTTTTTAACTTGTTAATATATTATTATATGTGCCACAAATTTTAAATTCATTTCACTTCTTGAAAGGCAAGAGAGTTGTAAACTAAGCCAAGAGGCTAAACATAGTGGTATAAGCTTAAGACATTTGTAATCTGGCTTGCTTGTGAGTATAAAGTTTTATGAACTGTGTTTAGTTTATTTGTTGATCTATCTGTGTACTTAATTAGAAAAACATGTTTTTCCAGAACTAATATCCTAGAGAGATACAATAATGAAGAGATCCGCATCAAGCTGCCGGACGGCAAGCGTGTGTCACGTCTAACCTGGTTTGCGGTGTATGATTTGGCATCGCAAAATGCTTTTGGAGATGTTTACATACCAGAGGATTTTGAGCCTCCCGCGCCCCGCGCTCTTACACCCCTTATACCTACCCCAGGATACAACATCTCCAGCAAACCCATACAGTTTGTGGATGCTTCTACTTTACTGTGAGTACACAGTTTTGAAACAGTGTTTAGTTAAGACTGTATTCTTCATATCTGAACTTTTGATGAATCAATAAGCTATTAGAGATTGTTGATTTTAAAAATCGAATATCACAAAACCACTTAACATATTTATATTCATTTTTCATATAGATAGGAACACTGATATGAATTAAAATTTTAAATATTGGTATTCTAACAATAAGCATTTGTGTTTTAGAATCCTTGTACATTGGGTGATTTTCATTATTAACCCACTTGTTTTTAACATTAAAACTATTATATGGACAGTATCCCAGAGTTCTACTACGACGGGTTGCTAGAAGAGGTGTATTTCTGGACGGGAGTGGGCCCACAACCCTCTTCGCATGGCATTAAGATACCTGATGAAGATGGATAGTGAGTATCATTGATTAATTATGTGATAAGGAATAGGTTGCTATTTCCACAACCTTTTCAAATTTGCAAGCTGAAGTAACTAAGTTATTTGAATTTTTGTTTCCACAGCTAAAACAGTGTAAGATGGGACTTGAGAAAATAGAATTTATTTTTCTATGTTATGAAAATTGTAAAATTACCCTAAAAGAAGGGTTTAAAATCACACTTTTAGGTTGAGAAATTGCAAGCTCATTATATCCCAAAAAATGGCTACAATGTTTAAACTTTGAACCTCAATTGTGCAATTATGATAACATACAATCAACATTTTCAATCAAAGTCTTATTGTACAATAATGAAACCAACTAGGAGTCCGCTTGTTTGTTATTTTGCGGGAATAATTAATAGTGAAAAGATTTGCAATTTTTTGTAATTCTTGCACGTCTTAATGACAATAAAAAGTTACAACATTTCAGTAGACATTTACGTGACATTTAGCTGGCTAGGCATTAAGATAAATACAGGGTTACATCTAAAGCACCTGTCAAATTTAAAAAAAAACGGTACGGAATCGATAGCACTTTCAATATACCTATGAAAACCTACCTACCTACCTATTCGCAGGCTGGTGACGTACTAGGTACGACATAACGTGGCAACAAGTGTAGCATAATTTAAACGAATATTAATAAAAAATATTACTATTTGGCAATAATGTTTAAAATACATTAAAATTTGGCCGGTCCTCTCAAAGTAACCCTGTATAAGACGAACTGTGTCCACCACCCGCCCGTGACTACAGCCTGGAGCCACTCCGCGGCTACTCCGGCGAGACGGTGACGCTGCGTCTGCCGGGCGGGCGCACTGCGTTCGACATCAACTGGGTGTGCGTGTGGGACGCTCGCGCGCGCCGCTCGCTAGCCGCAGCGCTGGTACCCGACGCACTCAACCTGCCGCCCGCCGCCGCCCGTCTGCACACACACAAGTAACGCGACACTGGGGACCTAACAAGGTGGCGGCTCGCACTCTCTTACTACCTATACTTACGCTGATCTATTACCATACTATGTAGCGAAAGGAAGGACAATCTAAATCAAATTAAAAATCTGTAAAATATTAAGTTATCACATTTTGTTGAACCACGAAAATAATGTCGTACGTAAGCGGCACGTGGTCACCGTAACATTATTTTCGACCTTCCATACACATTTTTTTTGTATTTTCGATTTACATTAGATTATCCATCTCCCTCTCTACACTTTACTAGTATAACACTGTAGTGACGAAATTATGTCAAGCTATGAATTCAATCACCAAATTGCTTATTTCGTTTTATTTTAGCTAATAACGCCTTATCTATTTTGAAAAAAAAAAGGAGGATTACTCTTGAATCTCGATATGCAAATTGGAAATTGGAATCGTGTGTCATTTTAGGTACTTTGGACACAGTACTAGCGGATTATTAACATTTAGTTATAAATAAATTAAACGAATTTAATAAAATATTTTATTATTTACTATTACGTTAATGTTAATAATTCGCAAGTATTGTGTTCAAGAGTACCTGAAATGACATTACTCGATTCCAATTTCCAATATTGCATGAATCGTGCTTCAAGAGCTCTGTGAGTAATATTGTTCTGTGTTCAAGAGTAACGCTACTGTTATTGCATGATCTAACTTATTCAGAATTCATACCTTTAAGGAAAATATATTAAACATATTCGTAAAGATTGCTTGAGGAGGTGAAGAGGTGCTTGTAAATTTAGCATTGGTGGAGGTAATTAATATATTTCTATTATTTGAAAATCTGTCTTTTCCACCAAATTTTTTTAAAGTGAAAACTTCTTTAGGCGCGTTGAGCGTTTTGGTAGAGGGTAAAATCCTCGGTTCGCGTCACCGACATGCTAATGATAATAGTATATCTATAGCTATGGAGAGCCAGACTAGCGCACGCGCAGTAGCCTGTGTACACGTATATACTAATACATCGACTATTTCTGACTGTATTATGTGCGCGTTGGACGCTTTTATGAATTTCATATAATTTTTGAATATAGTTTTAATTACTCTCAACTTAATACTACCGTTTTTACTTATATCGGCAGTCCCACGACTGCTACTGTTTTTTTTAAATTCATTAATCTGACCACGTCATACTACTTTTCGATTTTCTTCGCTAATTAAAATTACCTTATAAATTCACGAAAAAGAAAGTTTCACTAATTTACAAGTGTACGTAAACTTTCAGGAGCACATTACCAAACTGCAAGCAGCTACACAGAGATTTGCAGGTATCATGGGAGATCTTTGGGAGTCAGATTACCATACAACTGGCTGGACAGGTCAGTCATTCTAAATGTTGAATTAATAATATCCTCAACAATGACTCATTCTCAGTATTCAGTTCGTTGTCAACGAAGTACCCTCTCAGTACGTTCGCTGGCCCAAACAAATCAGTCATCATTAGAAAGTTCTGTCACAACAATAATGTATTTACCTGTAACGTATATTAACGTATTTAAGTTCTTTTGGGAGTTAGTAATAGGACTACCAAATCCATCTAAAATAATATTTTAGAATTGTACTGTACATCTAAAATAATATTTTAGAATTGTAAATGTTTATGTATGTTTTTCCCCGTGTTGGTAGAAATCTACTAGGTAGAATAGACCAGAGACAGCATGAAGCGGCGAGCATAGGTTATAATTCAATACCGACAAGACCACTGGTGGTGCTGTGCAGCAACTTGCCCGGATAGGGATCCACTGCTTTACCTGTTCCTGCTACTGTAATAACTGTCATATTCTGGTCAGGATAGGGTAACCGGTAAACTTGCGCAATAGGTGACACATTGTGCAACAACTTGCCCGGATAGGGATCCACTGCTTTACCTGTTCCTGCTACTGTAATAACTGTCATATTCTGGTCAGGATAGGATAACCGGTAAACTTGCGCAATAGGTGACACATTGTGCAACAACTTGCCCGGATAGGGATCCACTGCTTTACCTGTTCCTGCTACTGTAATAACTGTCATATTCTGGTCAGGATAGGGTAACCGGTAAACTTGCGCAATAGGTGACACATCTCGGGCAGAGGACAGTGAGGCTTTGATTTTAATCAAAATAATTATAACATGTTTTTTTTTAATCATAGACACATTTTACATTTAAATTTTGCAATGCAATCATTAAAAACTAAAATTAATTAACACCAAGACATGACTTGACAATTAAAACAAATATTTGTATAAAAAAAATCATATATCCAGTAAACTAAATATGTTACATGTTATATGATGCTTAAAATATATTATAGGCCACTCTTAATATTAGGAAAACCGTATGCCTATTCGATGACCTTTCACATAATGTGATAATGCGCATCAGGGTTAATTACTGACAAAGCAGTATAATATACTGCGCTGCTATTAAAGAGAGTACATACTGCTTCTAATTACACTTCAAAATTTAAATAATATATTGGCTTTTTTAATGTGGTGCAATACTTTGCGCATTAGTAGCATTAATTTGCATTATTTTATCTTTAACCATATGCTTTAACCATTAAGGGCCACTTGCACGTTCCTTGTTTAAGCATTAAATACTGAGTTAGCGTCTAACTCGCGTTAAATCACCTTATAATTGACAGTTTAACTCGATGTCAAATGTAACCCGGGAATGTGCAAGTGGCTCTAAGAAATGCAGAATCGGTAAACAGAAAATATCTGATAGAAGTCGGACATTTGTTAGGCCAACTACATTCATCCTAATAAAATCCAAAAAAGTTATGACTGTAGGGTTTCATTGGTAGAATTTCCCTTTAAATTGTTACGTTGGCCAATGGAGAAACCATCAATTGTTGGACCGAGGTCATCGGACAAGAAAACCAAATATGACATCAGATAAGTCTGGAGGGTTCGTAAGGCTGATAAATGGCGAAAATTAATTTTCACATGGAGTAACATTTACATCTGAGCATTGCTACTAAATGCTTTTGAAACACAAAAAGAGGGGCTTGTATGTTTTGTGTATGTTGTAGGTAATACGGCTTGGCATGGTTGACATGTGTATTCCCCACAGGTGGGCGAGACAGAGTACATGGCATTCGGCGTGTCGGGCGCCCCGGACCGGTCCGCCATGTTGGGGGCCGACGTGGCCGTGGCGCGCTGGGACCCGCTGCTGCGGAGCGGGGTGGCCACCGACTACAACATCACCGCTCTCGCACCCGTACGTATATCGCACGATACAAGCATAGATAGCTGTTCACTTATACATTCTTAGAACTATACATGGTGTTATAAAATATACATCGTAAGCATTTTCACATAACTTAGGGATAGCTAAAAAAAATACAAATTTACTTCAAGCTTACGGAGATCGTCTAAACGGAAATTACGAGTATTTAATTGCATTATAACATAAGTGTTAATTTATGCGACTTACGGACGCAGTTTACAGCCTCGAATAATAAATATGTACATACCGTCCGCGGACGTCCTCGGCTGACAAGAACATCCAAAGCGCCAGATATCTTTCGGACCTCCAAAAGCTCAAGGCCACTTTCGCGGTTTACAAGGTTCAGTATACTTTTATAAACAAGTTACCTTGTAAGTCGCGGCTGTAAGCCGCGTTTGATAATGTGTTTCCAGCTGTAGTGTGAATAATATTAACAACGATATCTTATCTGTATGTGTAATTTTTTCGAGTAGTGTTTTGCTGTAGTACCTATATCCTATTAATATTATAAATGCGAAAGTTTGTATATATGGATGTATGGATGTTTGTTACTCTTTCACGCAAAAACTACAAAGCCGATTACGATGAAATTTGGTATGTAGGTAGCTGAAGACCCAGAATAACATATAGTCTACTTTTTATCCCGGAGTTCCCGCGGGATTGGGACTTACGCGGGTGAAACCGCGGGGCGCAGCTAGTATGAATATATAATAGATAACATGCGTACAGATCTGTCAACTGCATGTAATGCTGTCACATTGTATGAAACAAGATGCGATAATCTTACAATCGGACAATAACTAAACTAGTTGAACAACAAATCTGAAGAAATTTGTTGAAACGTCGCAGGTAACCGAATTTCGAGTTATAGAAGTGTTTGATGTATATTGCATGCAAGCATTTTATATGTGGAGCGCGTCATTTTAGCTTAGGCCTTAGACGGTCTATACTTTTGATACGTTTTCCGATGAACTTATCTCTTATATTTGAACGTGTTTTCCCCACAGTGCGTACAAGTATTGGGCCAATGGCGTGGCGTCTGTCGGGACGACGCTATAGGGGGATTGGACTCCAACCAAGTGTTCAGCGCCACGAGAGAAGACGGACTCACTGTAGTCACTTATCGCCGCTCGCTCAAAGCAGGTGAGTATTGTGGAATGGGTGGATCGTTTACTATCACAAAAATCAAAATTTTGCTTAAACCAAACCCATCTGGTATGTAACATGAGATGGACTTATCAATCTGTTCGTGGATTTTCCTGTACTTCATGTTACAGTATATGAATTTCATTGTTGACTTTGACCAGTCGTAATGGTAATGTTACGCTCAAAGTGCGACCGTAACGACTGGTTATGAAGCGGATTGGTCGTTTGTCATTAAACGATTTGGAAACAAACTCATTGTACAAACGTACATACGGTATACCGCATTTTTATATTCCTTCGGCGACCTTTCTATCTCTCTTACACTCTTATCTTTTCTTTATTTCCTCTACCTTCAAACAAAGACATGTGGCACTCGGAGACTGTCGCAGTAAAGCTATTGCATTAGCAGTCTTGATTCACCAGATTGCGGGGCGAAGAGGGGGATGACGCGTCCGCAATAACGCCGATACAACCAATGCCACTAACAGGCTAGTTGCTAAACTAAAAAACAAGCGGGATCAAAAAATCATTAAATGTTCTGCTATTCATCGATAGATGGCAAAACTAAAAAGTATCACTGATGTGCCGGTCGGAGTGAGGGGTGTTAGGTAATTTACCTCGCACAACACCTTTGTGGAATCAGTTATCGAGGGCGGCATTCCCAAATAATTATGACTTAGGGATCTTCAAGAAAAGACCGTCCTCATTCCTTAAAGGTCAGCAACGCATCTGTGATATTCCTGGTGTTGCTGATATCCGTGGGCGGTGGTGATCACTTTTCATCAGATGATCCACTTGCTCGTTTGCCTCCTCTTGAATAAAAAAAAATTAGTTACGGAATATCTGGATTCGGTCTCCACGCTCAAGGCCCGCGATAGAAGCTAAGCAATAGCTTAAAATGTTGAAATCTATTCATCAAGTGTAAATGTTACAGCCGAGGACATGGACCGTGAGTGGCCCACAGAGAGCCCAGTGTGGGTGGTGTGGGCGGTGGGCCCACTGGACGCTGCCCGCGAGCCCGGCTTCCACCGGCTGTGGCCCACACACGGACTCCGCCTCAATCTCGCCTCCTCCACGCCCATCAATGACTGCGTGCCTTTCTCCATGTAAGTAAACATTACATCTTAGAAGGTAGACCGCGATTGATCTACATTGATTCTCATATAAGTAGTGGATTTATGTGTAAGGCTGCAGCCCTTCTGCGCTTTTGAATTGGCCTGAGGGCGCACCCTCTACAACCCTTAAACATGAGCTGTAACCCTGGATCACGAGTGGTCCACAAAACTCGTCTGGATGATGTTCGTCTGGATAATAATCCACATGTGGACTCCAAAACTTCCTATGCTCAACGTACACTTATTACTGCAAAAATTTTCTAACATTTCTAATACAAGATACAAATCGCAAGATTCATAAAATATATATATTTGATTTGATATTTTCGAAGTTGTCATTTAGATGTATCGTCTGTATCAGCATGTAGTTTTGCTTGTGCGTTAGTTTGACACGTGTAAATGTAAACAAAGTACCGCAATCTTTATTATTGGTTATTATAGATTAAGTTCGGCAATTAAACGTATCGGATACGTAATTAAATGTATCGGAATCTATAACGCTTTTGGTTTGAAAATTTAGTTTTAGTTGTTACCAGCGGAAACGTTGTTTAAAGTTTTCATACACAGCTTTCATGCTAGCGAATATAGTGCCGAAAATTTATGGTTATGTAAGACAATGTCGTACAAAACATATTTTACACAGTATTAAGGATAGCGCCCAGTTGGACGGGCCGGGACGGGGCGAATCATAGCGCAATAATCCGCCTAGATCGCTGGCATACATATTGTATGGAGCAACGCCCACTGGGCCGGGGCACATAGGCGCGGATTTTTCCGCGTCGGAATTCCGCGAGGTACCCCGCGCGCATACCCCGATGCGGCCCACAGTGACCAAAGATCATGATATTACTGTTAAGAAAAGAGCACTATGGTATTTTAACGCTAAAGTTTCGTACGACACCTACTAGAGGCGCCACTTTCCATACTTGACGATTTTAACGTCGAGTGGCCTCTCTATTTCGGTGCTCTACTTTGGTAGCCTGTCTTGTAGATTTCTCAATATGTTTAAATCATATAACTTACAGAATTTATTCTTGGAACCCACTAGATTAACGGCCACTAGTGCTACTTGTTTGGATAACATTTTTACAAATATATCACCAGTTAGCTGTTCAGTTATAAATGAATTAGATTCTGAACACTGTGGTCAAACAGCTATTTTTCCTATGAAAATTGAGAAGTCTCAAAAGAAATATATTGCCTATAATCCAATAAATTCTAGTCGATTAGAACACTTTCGGGATAATATATTAGAAAAACTGCCAAATTTAGCTTATAACGATGATCCAAATAAATTATTTAATTCGTTATTTAAATTAATTGACACCGAGCATAATAAAGTATTCGTACATAGGAAAAAATGTATAGAAAAAAGGGCGTGTTTCAGTAAGTGGGCAACAACCGGTTAAGTTAAAATCAGATTGTAATTAGTAATTTTAATCTAGATTATATTGTAAATATTATTATTGAAAAAAAGACAAGCCCGCTGAGTTTCTTTCGCCGGATCTTCTCAGTGTGAGGCCGCGATTCCTATCCGGTGGTAGTTTAAAAAATGTCGACGCGCACAAGTACCACTTGTATGGTTCATGTGAATAAAGATTATTCTGATTCTGGTACTGAGTTACAAAAATCCGCGTCGATGCGATGCGGCCCGGCCCGCATCAGTGGGTTTTGCAATGCGATGCGCCCCGGCCCGACGCGCTCCGCCCCGTCAACAATGGGCGCTAGCCATAACTCTATTTCCTTTACACGATGTTCAACTCAAGTAGTTGTTATTTTGTTAAGATTATTTGTGAAATATATATTATATGTCATATTATAATGACATTAAATAAAAGTAATGTGTGTGCCACTAGATCAGCGAACAAGAGTTCGAGCGTGAGCAAATGGGAGCGCGCCCAACTGTTTGACCCGTCGCTGCGCGTGTTCCGGTTTGCGGTGGGGCCCGCGGGGGGCGAGCGGGGCAAGCCCGGCGTGGCCCGCGCCTGGTACGTCAACGGACAGCTCGCGCCCGACCTGCAGCTGCGGAGGGGACTCATATACACATTCAAGGTATACACACACACGCAGCTCACGTGCACGCACACGTACGCGCACTCACACTAACAACAATGCAGATATGCATTTAATCCTTATTTTGGGTGCTGATGCATCAATGGAAAAAAATGTGATAAAAAAACAGTTCGACCATTATTCTAATGATGAGCTATATAAGTCATTGTCCTAATTAAACAAAAGAATTCTTTGAGTTTGTCGTTTTTTTTTCTAATGATTTCCCTATTAAAATATAAACAGATGTTAAGTATGTACTTTGTGTCACTAATTCTTCCTATAATTAAATATGAAGAACGAAATTTTTCAAGTATTTTACAATTCAAACCAAATGTATTTACAGTATTATTTATCATGTATAAAAACATGTTATAGCGACATAATATTTAATCGTGGTTATTTTATCAACAATATTTTAAAATAGGCACATTTTTACTACATAAAATGTAAAAACAATCGTTGAACTCATGTTTTACTGAACAGTGTCTAAAATTGGATTCTAAGCCAATGACATGCTGCCACATCATCCTCGTGTAGGTTCTCCTCTATGGTTGAATGTTAAATTTGAACAGTGTTTAATTAAACAAACGTCAATTTTTTTTATGGTTAGGCAAGGGAGATTAATTTATAATCGTAGCCACCTTTTAAATTCTGAATTTTTAAACATCCAACAAAAATATTAATACAATTACGTTCCCATCCTCAAACATATTTGTTAATTATATTTTATAATTGATATTTAAAAACATATTTGTAACTTATGTCCAGGTGCAAGGCGGTGACGACCCGCACTCTGCAGAACTATACCACCCGCTGATAGTAACAACGGAGCCTCGTGGAGGGCTGGAGCACTGGGGTGCGAGCCCCAACGTGCGCATCCTGAGCGGGGCGCGACCCACCCGGCGCGGCCGACCCATCCCCGCGGCGGCCGGCCCCCTGTGCCTCGCGACCCCCCCCTCGCGGTACACCCCCTCCACCTTCCGGGCGTACAACCGCTCGCTCGCCTGGAACTGTACGGACAAGTTCGCTGAACTGCAGGTCGCGCCCAATTCTTCTTGGCCAGATGTCGTCTATTATAACTCATTTACTCATCCAGGTATGTTATTTAGGCAAAGTCAGCCTTCTATATTATCACTTCAATTTCTTATTTTAAATTTTGAAAAACCTTCTGGCAATTGGGATGTGACAACCCCAATACTAATGAATTTTGATAGGTTTCAACAATAATTTTTTTCCAATTAAAACAGTCACAATTAGGTGTCAGGCTAGTTTGCAGCAGCTTGCCTGGATTGGATACACTTTCTTTCATGTTATAAGTGATATAACATTATAACATATTACATTTTATAGCATAGTACAAATATGAAACAGTATGGAAACTAAAGCTCAATTGACAAAATTATTACCTACACTCCACTAAAGCAATAAAGTTGTAATGTTATTTTTTATCAATCTAATTTCTTTACCGTTAACGCGGGTACGTTAACGGTAAAGAAAGAAATTTATAATTTCGCCACGGGACTTAAATCCTCAGTAGCTCAAATGTTCGTCGGCTTGCGACGTAAGTTCACAGGTACAGGTTGAAATCCTGCCTAGGACGATTTTTTTCTTTCTTTAAACTATGAATTTTAAGTAGTTTTCAAATAATATAATTAGGTAATCCCATTCGGGCGAATATTCACAGTAAGAGACGAATACGCTTGAGCATTATAAATAGATAAAACTTGATCATACGTCTTCAAATGACACTTATAACTATAGCTTAAAAATTGTTTACCGGCTTTGTTAATACAAGTGTACCGTTTTCGAACGTTTGTAGGCAGTTCCCATACTGTTGACTTACTAGGTGGTAGAATTTCGCAGCGACTCGCCAGGATTGGTACCACCGCCTTACCTATTCCTGCCGCCATAACGTCATGACGTGTTCCGGTTCGGAGGGTAAGGTAGCCGGTAAACTTACTTTGCTCGAGGCCTAACATCCCGACCTCAGGTTGGCAACGCACCATTACCACCTTTGGTGTCTCTAGGCGGCGTGAATTTCTTACCATCAGGAAATCCGTCTGCTTATTTGCCTTCCTATATCATAAAAAAAGGTTTGTTTGACTAGCGGGTGTTGTAGGAGGGTATATCTGTCAGTAGTCAGTACTCATTTGGTCTTTGGGTGTTGAATTGCCACTCAATGTCATAAAAAAATATCAAAAAGAATCCATACTACAATATTATAAATGCGAAAGTCTGTTGGTTATGTTGTTACGGTTAAGATATATAAATATAGATAAAGACCCAAATTCAAACATACACTATTGTTTTAAAAAAAAACAACTTTAAATGATTTTAATGGAAGATGAAAGTTGACAACCACTTATATCGTCGCTATTATTTTAGCGATGTTCAGCGCTATGTAATATAATTTGCTACTGATTTAGTTTTAATTTTACTTGCGTACCTAACTGTTGAAAGGCTACTAAACAATGTGACACGCCAGTTGTCCCTTACTGCCACGAGAGCCTGCTCGTTCACTATTTTAGAATATAAAGTGTTAAAATGTGTATATATCCAAACGATGTGGTGTGCAGATATGGG
>NJDD01004699.1:4649-17978 GCA_002245505.1 Calephelis nemesis | reverse complement strand
GCTACGGCAGGCGGGCTAGCACTACGGCCTTAACAAAGGCCGCCGAAACAAAGCGCTAGCGCACGACTGCTCGGAGCGGAGGTCGGGGTGGGAATGTAAAAAAAAAAACAGTAAACATACGAGCACCAAAGCAAGCAATTATCAAATTGAGCAATATTTTTCCCCCCTGTGTTTTTTTAGGTCTTCTGTGTAGAATAAACCTTCCTAGCAGGCAGCTCGCAAAATTCGAGCAAAGGTCAAATGAGTCATTACCAAGAAGACTACTCTTGGTACACAATACAAAACTACACTGCAACTCGTTCGGGTAGGCATGCGCATCTTACCTATTCCTGACGCCATAATGTCGGTGTCATGGTCCGGTCCGAAAGATGGCATAGCCTGCAGACCCACAATAGGCCTAACATCTCGGCCACAAAGCAGAGACACACCTACAACATCCATGGTGTCTGTATACCACGGTAATCTCTTACCGTCAGGAAATCCGTGTGCTTGATCGCTATCTTATTTTATTAAAAACTTCAGCAATAAAAAGGAAACGTTTTCGTTTTTCGGTACTAACTTTCGTCGAAAATAATCACGGATATTAATATCGGGCCTTCTGAATTGTGAAATCATTTTCCCAATAAAGTTGGAAAAGCGCTTTCTTTCAACGAACAGAAAACCCAAAAGTGATATAGCTCTCACAAAGCCTTTATTTCACCTTTACCCGTAGATTAAATACCCACCCTGTTCAATTTGAAAGACCACAAGTAGGTGGCTATTAATAAGGGATTGGGTTGGGTGATTTCTTTTATAGTGGGAACTAAATAAAGAATCGGATTTTTTTTCTTCGGTTATAAAATGTTGCATTGAATGTTGATTGAAGATAACAAGTTTTTTTTAAATTAAGAAAAATATAAAAAAAATCATTTTCAGGTACTTATCACAAAGCCACAAAGAATTCAGCAAAGGTACACCCATGGCACCCACTAGTAGCCTAAGATACTAAATCCCAAAACGCGGTAAACTTATCGCCAACTGGCACATATACAATCACGGCAGTATTGTTTTTGTAAGAAAGTTGAAAAAACTTATACAGAGTTACATGACCTTGGAATCGAACCCAGGATTTTATATATTCAACGCACATACGGGAGTACTAGAGCACAGAGCTGAAAAATGTAGATAGCTAATAGTGTCTTTAAACACTTTTTAATAGTTAGATATATATAATAACTAGCGGCCCGCCCCGGCTTCGCCTGGATATAAAATATACATATTTTAAACCTTCCTCCTCAATCACTTTATCTATTAAAAAAACCGCATCAAAATCCGTTGCACAGTTTTAAGGATTTAAACATCCAAGGGACATAGGGACAGAATAAGCGACTTTGTTTAGTACTATGTAGTAATATAAATAGTTTAAGTTTTAGCCCTCATGATGCTGTATAAGCGAAACCGGTAGGCTATTTATAAAAGAATAAATCACAAGTGATACGAGTGTTTCTTTATCACACATCACACATATATTTTATATATCCACACTAATATTATAAATGCGAAAGTAACTCTGTCTGTCTGTCTGTTACCTTTTCACGTCTAAACCACCCAACCGATTTTGCTGAAATTTGGTATGTAGATAGTTTGCATCCATGAAAAGGATACAGGCATATTACTTTTTGGAAATTTAACCCCTAAAAGGGTTAAAAGGGTGGCAAAGTTTATACGAGAAAAATATTTTTATTGCACATTTTTGCATGAAACTTTGAATTAATGCTTTTTAGTACAAATGATGAAATACGTATTTCAGGGTATTTCGAAATTCACCCCCATTGAGGGTTAAAGGGGGTGGCAGAGTTTGTATGAGAAAAATATTTTTATTGCACATTTTTGCATGAAACTTTGAATTAATGTTTTTTAGTAAAAATGATGAAACAGGTATTTCTGGGTTTTTCAAAACTCACCCCCATTTGGGGGTTAAAGGGGGTGGCAAATTTTGTATGAGAAAAATATTTTTATGGCACATTTTTGCATGAAACTTTGAATTAATGCTTTTTAGGAAAAATTATGAAACACGTATTCCTAGGTTTTTTGAAATTCACGACCATTAGGGGTTATAGGGGGTTGCTAATTTTGTCTGGAAAATTTAATTCTATTGAAATATTTTGCGACACACTGAAATAATACTCTGAAATACAAATTATGAAATACATATCTAGGCGTTTTTTGAAAATAAACCACCGTTAACGGGGGTGGCACAATTTGCGTAGGGAAAATATTTAACAGTAATTTTTACCATAAGTCCATAGCAATGAACCATGTACTACAGTTTATCATTAACAAAAAACACACAAAGAAATTATGATACACATAGTAAAATAGCAAATATTAATATCATAATCATAGCAAAATTGGTTAAAAATCCCTACTAATATTATGAGTGCGAAAGTAACTCTGTCTGTTTGTCTGTCTGTTACGCTTTCATGCCTAAACCATTGAACCGATTTTGATGAAATTTGGTACAATAATAGAATGGACCCTAAGGAACAACATAGGTTACTTTTTATTGCAAAAACATAGGGGAGAATAGGTAAAAAGAGGGGATGAATGTCCATATGGAAATTCGTGATTTTTGAAGCTGTAACAGTAAAACTTTCTACTTAGACACTTTATGATATACGAAAGAACATAGGCTACTTTCTATTGCAAAAAATGGGGGAGACTGGACAAAAAGAGCGGATGACTGTTCATATGTATATTCGTCATTTTAAAAGCTGTAACAGTGAAACTTTGTATTTAGACACTTTATGATGAACGAAAGAACGTAGGCTACTTTTTATCACTAAAAATGAGGGAGAATGGGTAAAAGAGGTGATGAATGTTCGTATGGAAAATCATTTTTTTATTTGAAAAGATATATTTTAGAGGTGGTCCCATGGTCACCAGGTCAGGATCTGATGATAAAATCCTGGGTAAAAACGAGGGAAACTCTAAAACAATATTGGCAAGAATGGTGTTTTTGTGGATTATGATCACTTGCTAGCATTCGACAACGGTCACTCCATACACAGACTCAACGGACTTGCGGAATAGGCTGACCGTTAAGTATCTTTGAGGGACTTGGAGATTTTTACACAGATGCAAGGGAGATCAGCTAGCGCTCAGCGTCAAGCTCAAAGTAAAATCATTTTTAGAAGGTTTAATAGGAATGTTTTTGTTAATGCAGGATTCTATTACGACCACACGTTACAGTATAAAAATATTCCTTTGATTTTAATTGGAAAAATTATTAAAAATATTAGCATTGTGATCCCTTAAAACTCAAAGATGAAACGCAGGGTTGTGCTAATGGTAAGGTATTATTACTTTGCTTGGTGAACCAGCTGAGCCGCTAAAGTCTCTTTTATTGTGCAATTCTGATGAATCTCGAAGATTTTAAGCAATATGCGCAAAAGCAATAATTGTTTTCAAATGACGTCGTTTAGAGTAGGTAGACACATCATCATGCTAGGATGTTCTCCAACATTTTTCTGTGCAGGGTCAAATTTATCACAGAATCTGTTCATACTAATATTAAAAAGCTGAAGAGTTTAATTTTGTTGTTCGGCCTAACTGCACAACCAGAGCGCTCACGACTAGCCGAAGACATTTAGTCCTATTTGGTAGATGACAATCCTGTAGCCAACCGGGCACTTATCCAATCTCGGACAAGTGGCAACGTTACTTTTAGTAGGAAATTTAAACTTCACAATTTCTATTTGTTTTTTTTTGTTGCCCGAAACCGGAGATCGAACCCAAGATCTCAAGAACAAGAAGTCATTCCGAAGACGCACGGTTAGACCTCAGAGACGATATATATATTTTAAAAAAATTCGAAAAAAAATCTATTATAGGTTTCCATATATAACTTGCTATACAGTTTAATTTCACAGGATTTGCCGAAGTGCAGATAAAACTGTGGAGACAATAACGTATTCCTACTATTTATGTGAGGTGAAATTAGAAAAGAGAAAGTGTATGTTCAGTTTTGACGGCAAAATTGCTGAATTGATTTAACATTAAAAAAAATAGATGAAACTTTGGATAGCGATATAGGCTACATCTTATCTTAAAATTTTAACGAGCAATGGTGGAGAGCTAAATATCAAATTAGTAGACTACGCGGGCGAAGCCGCGGGTAACAGCAAGTATATAATAAAAAACAAAGTCCCCCGCCGCGTCTGTCTGTCTGTTCGCGATTTACTCGAAAAGTACTGAACGGATTTTCATTCGGTTTTCAACAATAGATAGAACAATTCTTGAGGAAGGTTTTAAAGTATAGTAAGTTTATGTTTTGTACAAACCAACGATATTAGTTCAGTCGGCAAAAAATAAGCCGATCGGGAGCTTTCCTCGAAAACGCTGCTAAAACATTTTGAGTGTTAACAAAACAATGTTTGGTGGGATTTTTCCTCTTCCATAGATCTCAAAAAAAGTTAGCGGTGGTATATGTCTATCTTTAAAGAATAACCCACAATAACATTTTTTTGCGTTTACTTAAAACAGTAAAATGAATGGTTATTTTAGAACATATTTTAAACAATACAGTATTAATCCTTTATCAAATAATTTGTTAGATACGTTCATCATCATCAGCCGGAAGACGTCCACTGCTGGACATAGGCCTCCCCCAAAGAGCGCCACAAGTCATGATCACCAGCCGCTTGTAACCAGCGACTCCCCGCGACTTTGACCAGATCATCAGTCCACCGGGTGGGAGGTCGTCCAACACTACGTCCTCCGGTGCGGGGCCGCCACTCGAGAACCTTTCTTCCCCAGCGGTTGTCGGTTCTGCGAGCAATGTGGCCTACCCATTGCCATTTCAGCTTGCTGACTCTACGTTTACGATGTCGGTTACTCTCGTTTTCTTGCGGATCACCGAATTACGGATCCTATCTCGCAGAGAAACACCGAGCATAGCTCTCTCCATAGCACGCTGAGCGACTCTGAGCTTATTTAAAAGGCCCACATTTAACGGCCAAGTCTCAGTTTCATGTCATCACCGGTAACACACACTGGTTAAAGATTTTCGTTTTTAAGCTCTGCGGTAATTCAGACAAGAAGATGCTCTTTAACTTCCCGAACGCTGCCCATCCGAATTGGATTCGGCGATCGACCTCTTTCTTAAAGTTGGATTTACCTAACTGAACAGTTTGACCTAGGTACACATACTGATCTACACTATGAGAAAAAAATTAACAACTAATGATTAATCAAAAAGTTAAAATCTCCGGGCGCACAATTAAATATCGTTGAAGTGTAGCAAAGACATGCGCGCTTACTGCATTCCCCCCTTAACTTAACTTGACTAACCGAAGCGAAGCGAGGGCGGGCAGCTAGTTTAAAAATATATTATTTGAAAGTTTTACTAAGCGCCGACGATGGAAAATATCAGTTACATTAATAGTTAATGTTTACTTGAACGGATTTCAAATATGATTTAGTTTTTAGCGGTGCCTTGTTTCAAATAACCAGCTGCAGCGTGATGTGGCGTGTTCAGTTTCTGAACTAGTTCCAAATTGCTTTGGACGCAAACTAAATGTTACCACGAATTTTCACATTTTCAAAGTTCCTTAAAGTTTCCAGTCAGTGAGTGCAGCCTTTGAGTCGAGCAAACGTGTATTTAACGGAAGTAAATTTTTGAGAGAGGAATCCACTAGCAACTGAAAGGAAATATCAATTAGATTATAACTTTTATAACACCGCCAAAACATCATATAACACAGCTCTTGACAGACAGCCTTTGTCATAATCATTCATATCCAACCATCACTCACGATGCTTAGGTAATTTAATTTAATAGGATAATACAAAAAAAAAGTATCTTCACGCCCATATCCCCGAAGAGGTAGGCAGAGGCACAACCAGGGCACCCACGGCTAGCCGAAGATACTAAGTCCCATAATGTGATAGGTGGCAAGCCTATCGCCAACCAGGCACGTTTCCAATCCCGACCAACATCCACATCAAAATTGGAAAAATCCAATTTTCTTTTTGTTGGCCGACCCAGGATTCGAACCCGAGACCTCATGCAGTCAAGTCCAATACCCGGACCGCTCGACCGCAGAGGCGATCAATAATAATATAATTACATTAATAATACAATTACATTCCAAAGGAGTATTAATGGGTTATATACAATTTACCCACGTTTACCCTCATCATTTTCTATGAGTGTCAGTTCCTAAAATACATTCAGCCTAAACCTTTGCTATAACAAAAGAGAGGCCAAGTACGAGTCGGACTCGGCCACGGAGGGTACCGTTGCAGCAAGTAACATAAAAAGCCTTGAAAATTTAAATGAATTGCAATTTGCAAGAATTTCTTGCAATTCGTTTGTTTTATATAATAATGTTATAAATAAAAAAACAGTAGAAAGGTTGAATTCGGTAATAATAAAAATGTATCATTATTACCGAATTCAACCTTTCTATTTTCTACAGTTTTGTTCTTTTTGTGCTTTTAAGTACCTAGTTCTCTACTCAGAAAAGTTATTGCGCAATTTTGACAAAAATCAAACTGGCGAAAGAAGATTAAGCTAAATTCCACACAAATTTTCAACAATCCTTCAAAGTAATTAATATTAAAGTCGTGTCATTATAAACAATCTTAAAATTCCAAATATTCAATGAACCCTCGGAAAAACCTACATGCGCCAAGAATCATCTCATCATCATCAATCTCTATCATCAGACCAGCTCAGTTGCACCAGAATTCTTTAGTGTAAGGTCTCACGTGTATTTAAAAGTAAAATAAATACTATAATACGTCTAATATCCATTCCGATGCTCGAAAGTGATCTGAAGACATTCGACGCCTGGCAGATCTGCATAAATCATAGATAACAACCATTTCGATCACGTCAGTTTTCAAGTTTGTGCTGTTTAGCGTTTTAACTGTTGAGTCTCACATACATACATACATATTATCTTCACGCCAATTCCCCTACGGGCTAGGCAGAGGGTATGAAATAAATACCCATAAAAAATACCCATAAGGCGTCTAATATTCATTCCGACGCTTACTAATGAGATAATGACCTTGAACACCTGGACGGATCTCCACATACATTAGCTAAGAACTGAAATATCTTGATTACTTCAACTTTTAAATAAAAAACCGGCATCAAAATCCACTGAAGAACTACGACGCCACAGACAGACACCTACACAGACACGTCAAACTTATGAAAACCCTCGTTTTTTGTCGTGGTTTAAAAATAGACCCACACGATGTTCGAGTATTTGATACTACTCGCCGACATCAAACATTATATTTGTGGAGCAATTTTTGGCCGACTATTATGGTGGGCTTTTTACGTTTGTTGATACACGTAGATAAAAACTCTATCTTTTGTAACAATATGTGTGCACGACACGAGGTATATCGTAGCGGTTAGTTAAATAAGTTAATACTTTTCCCCTGTGTTGGTCCGGGTCTCCTGTGTAAAATAGACAAACTACCTTCCTGTCGGGCAGCAGTTAAAAGAATCATCTATACATACAATTAATCTGTAGAAGGGTCAATTCTGTACATTGAAAATATTGAAAAAATAAATAGCAGGGGGTGTTACTGGATCGATACCAAACCTAAATATGTGATTAAAAATTATTTTTTTTTGTCTGTCTGTCTGTATGTTCAGGCATCACGTGAAAACTGTAGGTTCGATTTCAATGAAACTTTGTATAATTATACCTTATTATCTTGGGCATAAAATAAGATACTTTTTATCTTGGAAAAATACGTCAAAAAATAGGGTCCCTGCGAAAACACGGGTGAATCCGCAGGCAACAGCTAGTTATAAATAAGACAACTGATAGTAGAGTGCCATGCAACTTGTCCGGGTACGGTTTACTGTGTAAGGTAGCCGATAGACTTGCACTTACCTAGCACCTCGTGGAGGGTAAAGCAGCCAACAAACTTGCACTTGCCTAACACCTTGGCCGCAAAACAGTCATGCACTTAAAAAATCTATGCTGTCTTTAGGCCACGATTATCTCTCACCGTTAGGAAAGCCGTGTGCTTGTTCGGTTAACCTGGGTTAAGTTAAGCCAGCATTTTCAACGCGACCCCATCTCGTTCCTAGCCGGGCGGCACGAAGGTCATAGTGTGGTTTTTAGTCGGTTCGAGCCCGACATAACCCGCCGTTCTCCCCCGAGAGCGGTGGGTATCCGGGGAGATTTTCCCACTTTAAAAAAAAGCCAGCATTTTGGTCAGATTATTTTGCTTCATCATCAAAGATTCCTTGATATTCCGCCGACAGAATTATTATTTACAGGTATATGTTTGTCAAACGACCTTTACCCATTAGCCATTCGATGTCTTCAATTTATATATTTGATGTCGGTATTATCCGTTCAACTGCTCGCAGCCCCTAAAGGCCTCTTAAAAAAGATTAAATAGTGTCTTACAATGACTTTCCTTAAGTTTTGATATCGATTTCAGTGAATGGATTGAGCTGTGCGTAATAGGGGTTATAAAAACTGGTTCTAAACATTGGTTTCATCAGTCTGGACTGTAGATTTAATCCAAATTTAATAGAAAGGGAGATGGAAACAAAGTTTCTTCAAACGGTTACTTTGTTTGAAAGCGTGTTTACACTCGTATATAGATGTGTTTAGAAAATAAGTCAGTTATCTGCCTTTATTAAATTTTCAATTGCAAAATAATTAAGTATCTTCACGCCCATATCCCCAAAGAGGTAGGCGGACTAGTAGGGTAACTCATATTATAGATCAAGCTCTGAAAACAAATCACGTGCACAGAGTTTAGCGGTTAAAATGTTTCAAATATTATATCTAAATTGCATTTATGAATACCACAGAAATTTCGTAATAAAAAAACCCATCTAAATACAGATCTACCATTTAGTCTAAATAAAGACGAACTTCGCGCCAGTAAATACTTTCTCCACGATTATCCTCGGTATCATATCCGATCCTATTAATATTATAAACGCGAAAGTTTATTTGTTTGTTTATTACTCCTTCACGCAAAATCTAAAGAACCGATTTTCATGAAATTCGGCACACACATAGAAGTGAAGAATTAACACATAGGATAGTTTTTATTCATTTTATTATTTACTCAAGACTAGCTGTCCTGTCGAATTTCATTCCACCCGTGCAGTTTGTATGGGAAAAATTAAAATGGTGTTTTTCCTAGATTTTCGCAAGTTTTACCTTTTTGTTCTCTTTTAAACCTTCCCTGGACTTTAACAAATAATTCAAAACTAAAATTAGCCAAATCGATTCAGCCGTTGTCGTATTTTAGCGAACTAATGAAACTAGCGAACTAAAAATCAATATTGCTATTGATTTATATATACATATACATTTAAGATATATGGGATTATAAAGAATACGTTTTATAAGTTATTATGATACGTATGTCTTAGTTAAAATTTATTTGAAAATAGTTTTTAAATAAGTTTGTTCATAATCTGCAAAAATAGAAGTATTTCATAGAAAAGTATTATTCATCTATTTCCAAAAATCACTTATACATTAAGGACTGTTAATGTAAATTGATTGGACTTTTTAATGTGAAAATGGGCCTGAAAAAGATTTTTCCGTTTCAAACAACGCATCAAGATGTACATTAACGATTCCGTCGACGGCCCGGTAATGGTGTGCTCGAGGGTATTCCCCTAATGGCTTTGATGTTTAACTACTGAGCTCGACGCATTAATACATTTATTCGCCAATTGTGAAAAGGGTAGCGACAATATACATACTGCCCGCATACTAACCTACTTTTTGATGTTATACGAAAGCAAGCAAGTAGAAGAATTTCCTGTAAAACATATATTCAGGCCTTTTTCATCGTATTGGAGAGCAAACAAGCATCTAACGTTTTTAAAGAATCCAAATAGAGAAGGCTATCAATTTGACTGTGTGTTCCTTTTTACGTTTGTTATATGATTACTCGGCCAAAAACGAACTACTTTTGATGATATTTTTTGAAATGGTAGGTAGGTATGATACCGAAGTGGCCTCATATTAACTTCATCATGATCCTAGAAGAGGTTTTTGAGTTATACTTAATAATGCATTCAATTTCGATTTTTTTCCTTAAAACTACTCTACTACAAAGTAGATGGTAGTAAAGTTTTTGTGGAACCTATCAACAATTAGTTATCATTTGAAAGAAGAATAATCGAAAAATAAATTAAAGTCAGTGTTTTTTTTTTATTTCAATTTTTATGTCAAAGAAAGATAAACATTAACGAATCGTTAGCTAAACATATTGTACGACTGCTTCTATTTTTTTATCATGTTTTAAAAAAATAACGAAACTGCTGAACATTTTTGTCGGTTTTTATTTTTTCGACCTTAAAGAGAAAACTGTATTTGTAATTTAAAAAAAAATATCTTATAAAACGTGTACAAGATTCGAACCTACATCGGTCTACTCTGGCTGACAATAAAATAAAACATATCTACTTTACAATAAATTCAATATTGTATAAATCACAATAAAAATGGAATGCCTAAAAAAGCCTTGACAGAATTTTTTTATGTATTAAAAAATACATATTTTCTTTACTTCGAAAGATACATTCTTTGAAGACAACTCTACATTAATATGTTTGCAATAAAACAGTGGATATGTTGATACATATATTTTTTTATTAACCAATCCAGTAAAAGTGAATGACATCGATACTCCTGTTAATTCCTATTAACGTTAGTAAATAACAAGTCCCCCTGAGGGTCCGAGCCTTATCGTGGCGGAGGGCCTGAGTATCTGGGGCCCCGGTGAAACCAATACGGACCACGAAGGGCGCTCCTCAGTACCCCTCTCTGTCCAAAAGGGGACACGAGGAGCGCACACAGGTTGGTGTTAAAAACGTTATCTACTCTTTTATTCGCTTTCCATCAAATTGTGTACGTGGCATAGATTAATTTGGGATAGATGTTAGAATATCATCAATTTTATTTAGGTACAGCATTTTTAAAGAAAATATCAAAAGCTCCGTAAACTGTCATCAGTGTGGGTTAAAAAAATATTCATGCACAGAGAACAAAAGGGCGATTTTTTACGCTATATTCACGTTTGCCAAAATCTGAAAAAAAAATTTCATACCCCCATGAACTTATCTTTAGAATTCTGTAAAGATATTGTTAAAGCATGTTTCATATTGCATAATTTTGTAAGCGATAGAGTTTGTTTTACTTTTGAAGATATATACTAACTATAAACGGTTTGGAAAATATAGCCACAATACCTAACAAAGGGACTCGTTATCGGGTCCATTAATAGGATAAAAAATATCAAATTATTTTAGCATTAGTGAAGGCAGTATCTCGTGGCAGTTCGATTGCATATAAGACAAATAGAAAGTATCTTCGTTATTATAAGTATGAAATAATCTGCTTAGTAATAAATAAAATATTTAATAATAAGTCACTCACCGATGGCATTTTTTTAATTTCTGGATTTATCTTCGAAATCACTAACAATTTCCTTACACACTGCTACCAATGCTCTGTTTTTATTGTCTTAATATTGTAGCCTTGTAGCTTATAATTCGAAAGACAAAGTTTTTTTTTTACTGTCTTAATATTGTAGCTTTGTAGCTTTTAATTCGAAAGACAAAGTTCTTTTGTTGCTGTAATTAACAATTCGACATAAATTTGACCTCCGGAGCTCATTTTCTAGACGCACGACGCACGCTTGCGCACTTCTGCATCTTAGTCTATTTGTCGTCGACTGACAAAAACATGCCATATAGAGGTGAGGCATAAAAATATCTGATTAGGTTCCGGGATTAGGTATTTCATGGGATTAGGTCGCACCTAATCCAAAAAACATTACGTTACCGTTCCAAAGAATCCACCTAATCCCGTTCCCGCAAACTGTCTATCTGTCAGTCTGACTAGGTCCCGTCCCCTGGTGTTTGTGAGGTGCGGGTCCCATAATGTATGTCTAGCATTGTAGTTTCCGGCCTGGGCTGGGCCGGCTGGGTGGTTTACCGTTCCACGGAATCCACCTAATCCCGTTCCCACAGAGTACATAATATTGAATCCAATACGTACCTAATCCGATACAAGGAATGTGGAACGCGCAAAATATTAGATCCAATACCTACCTAATCCGATACAAGGAACGTGGAACGCGCGTTCCAAAGTATTTGTCTGGCACTGATCCGTGGACTTAAGTTTGTCCAGTGAATTCAATTAAATACCTATATATAGTATTATTTATATTATATAATATCTAATAATATAATTTGGTAAATCTGGTTTTAACACTCGACGAAAAATGGATGTAATTATTAGTTTGGCGTGTCTGTGTGTCTCTTTGTGTGTGCGTATGTGTCTGTCTGTCGTGATATTATAACTTTTAAACGGATGGAAAGATTTTGATGCGATTTTTTTTGTTTGAAAGCTGATGTGATCGAGATGGTTCTTAGCTGCATTGCACGTTATGTTGAGGGTTATTGTTTTATTTAAGGAACGAAGTTCCTTATTGCGCCTTGAGAAAGAGGGCTAGCCGGAAAAAAATCCCACGAAAAGTTGTACACGACACTTTTTGCTATAGTATCTAAGCTATTGTAAGCTGTGCGGCGTGCGCATGTTTCTCTCTCGCTGTCTCTCTTCTCTTTCTCTATAAGAGATCAAGAGAGAGAGAGAAATAGAAAGAGATAGAGATTGATAGAGGTTGACAAAGATTGACAGAGATTGATCGATATTGACAGAGATAGAGATTGATAGAGGTTGACAAAGATTGACAGAGATTGATCGATATTGACAGAGATTGATCGAGATTGATAGAGATTGATAGAGATTGATCGAGATTGAGTGATTGATCGAGGTTGACAGAGATGGATAGAGATTTCGCGATAAATATGTCTAAGGAACGCGATTACTAATAAGTTTTACATTTTAATGGCATCTGCTCCATTTTTCTGGATTTCAAAAATTTTCTGGATTTCAAGCCAATTCCGTAAAGTGGATTCAATCACTCAATCAAGGCACTTAACGCACCTGGGTTTTGCAAAACAATTCATTGCAGAGTGACCGTATAGCTGGCAATTATGGTATTGCCCGGCAGTACCGCGGTTTCTAGCGGCACCGACTAATATGCCCTCAGCTTTCTTTTTTTTTTTTTTTTCGAAATGACTACTGTTTTGTACGTCTAAAGACTTTTACAACGTCACCGGGCTACGTGGCGAGCAGAGTGCTCAGCCAGAGATTGAATTTTGGGTGGAGCCTGTGACCCCCCTCCCTAAGGATATCTCCTGTGAGACCGTACCTCGGCTTAGGGTGGGATCTTGATTAGATTCGGTAGAGGAGATCGTGGCTG
>NJDD01004697.1:91787-104508 GCA_002245505.1 Calephelis nemesis | reverse complement strand
GATAAGAACGCCATCTTCCTTTCTTACCTTCTTTTCTTAATATTTTTTAATCTTTTTAGTGCGCCATATGTGATATTTTATCGTTATCTATATAAATGAAAATGAAAATTGAATTTGGCTGAAAATTGGTAGGGAGGTAACTTAAAACCGGGAGAAGGACAAAGGATACTTTTTATCCTGTTCAATAGTGAGGAAACTGTGAAAAACAACATTTTAATTTTCCCCATACAAACTGAACGGGCGGAACGAAGTTCGCGGGAACAGCTAGTTATCAATATATTTGTTTGTGTGTGTCAAAGGCATGGTAGTAAGGGTAATGTTTCATTTATTGATATAATGTACTTTATTAGCATGATCATTGAAAAATATTAGCGTTATGCACTTCTCCTACATATAAACTATAAGTCTGCCAAATTTTATGCTGGGGAGCATCCATGCAATTTTTGTAAAAATGGGTCCAAAGTTTTGGCATCCCGTATTAATATATAGATAATCGTAATCACAATGATCGACCACTAATCAACCATTACTTTATTTATAACCAACGATATATCGCTACGTCCACTCATCCGTCATTACAAAGCTCAATACAATTTAAATGGAAACTGGTTAGTGGTTTTGCCAGCGTTAGAAAATCATTGTTTTAGTTTATATTAAACGTTAAATCAAACTAGTTGCATAATTAATGTGTAATTAATGTTTTAGAATTAGTATTTGTTTATTTGTCCGTGACTATCTTATTTACTCATTAAATTTTTAACATGTAACTTCACGCCAAGTCCCTTACGGGGTGGGCAGAGAGTATCGAGTGCCAGACCTCACGATCCTGACAAACCTGTCTAGCTTCCCTCACATTAATTACCCTTTTCAAACAAACACGCCGATTTCGGAGACTCTTGACACCATCCTCGGATAATATCCGAGGAATCTGATAGTGGAATGTCAACTTTTACCTCACCTGGTACTTACATCCATCCACATTCGCATTGTATGTCTGCTTTGGCAATCTTTTATTTGTCATTCTTTCCACAAGACTGAACCAGGGAAGCATACCCTTTCGCATTTTAACACCAACACTTTTTTTTCAGTCCCACTATTTCTCGGATCTTCCTGTTACGAATGCGGTCAGCGAACGTTTCACCACAGATTTTTGCATTCAATCCTACTTTCATGCTTTTTTTGACGACATATCCAACTCTCGCTTCCATACAATAAAGTTGGGATAAGCACAGAAGTATGCAAAACGAGTCTAGCTTCTTGACTCAAATTGATTTAATTTTTTAACGAACTAAATATTTAGAAAGAAATTAAAGATATAAACAAAGATAGGTAAGGCGAGCTTGAGAAGTTTATTTTATAGCTAACTCGAATACAAAAATCAATACAATATAACACTGAAATTAAAAATGTTTAATGACTCCCAAATGCTAAAGTTTTGTACGTTTGCTTGTTACTCCTTAACCGATTTTCATGAAATTAACATATAATATGGTTTTTATCACGAAAAAATTCTCCTCTGGGACCATTAACCACGCGTGCGACGCCGCGGGCATCAGCTAGTTTCCAAATTGTTCTCGCATAGCAATCAGTCTGAAACAGGCCAACCTAGCTATGGCTGTTAATGTAACCACTGAAACTATTATTTCATACAACGTATTTTTATTATAGCACTTGCCCTGTGCTTGGGATAAATTTCTATAAATTTTAAAGAAAGAAAAAATTTCGCCCCAGAAATTCTCTTTCTTTAAAATTTATAGAAATTTATCCCAAGCACAGGGCAAGTGCTATAATAAAAATACGTTGCGAGAAACGAAAGTTATGGCCATTCTAAAATGTGAATTTCATCTGCAATGATGAACTTATTTGGTGGGTACTCAGAATTGTGTATCTATAGGACATAACTACGTTAACGGGTTAGAAAGGAGTTAAAAATTTCGCCATGGGATTTGAATCCTCAGTAGCTCAATTGTTTAGAGCATTCGTCGGCTTGAGATGAAAGATTACAGGTTCAAATCCTGTCTGGGGCGAAATTTTTTCTTCCTTTAAAATTTATATTATTTCAAAATTTCACTATAGTTTCAAAAAGGCGGATACGGTTAGATCAGTCTTATGGACCATGGATAACTGCCCAAAAAAATATGTGTTATGTAGCTAAGATCGATAAAAAAATTCGAAAAATTTTATGAAATTATAAGGTTTTCTTCCACAAATTCAATAAAAATAAATAAATAAACATCCATACTCATACATCCATACATAACTCCAAAGTAAAAAAATTATATGCTCGTGTTATGGGTGTTAGTTAACGATGTTAATACACAGAAAAACTTAAATAGATACCAGAATACATGCAATAAACACCCAGACCATAAAATGTATCTAAAATAGCATCACAAATCACAAAAGCCTATATGGAAAGCCATAAAGCCCCTGTATGGAATCAAAGCCGAGATTCGTGGTTGATCGGTGTGATTATGCGTGTACGCTAGTCACTCGACCAACAAGGCGGTTAATTACAAATGATCTGTTTCACACATAGGATTATACCAACGTAGAGATGGTTAGAGATAATTAGAAATTGATATAGGCTACTTTTTAGCCAATTCCACTCAATATGTTTTTGTAAAAGGGCATAATAAATTTATTTAGGCATAACCACGGGCAACATCTAAACGACTTCATCTCGAAGTTTATCACTCTCCTTTTTTAACAAGCTATTACCGTTAATTTTCCATTATTTAAAAGTGCCCTTATTCAAATATCACCCTCTTCCTCTTTATAGAAATTAACTGCGCATTTCGGTACAAAATTTATAACGTAATTTTACGAAATTTCCTACTCATCCCATTTAGCTGAAATTACGGGAGCATACGTAAACCTCTTGACTATGCAATATGGGCTTGTTTAGAAGTATATTAAAATGGCGTTTTTTATTATTACTTTTTTTATGATATTGGAAGGTGAACAAGCAGACGGATTTCCTGACGGTAAGAAATTCATACCGCCTAGAGACACCAAAGTTGGTAATGGTGCGTTGCCAACCTGAGGCCGGAATGTTAGGCGTCGAGCAAAAGTAAGTTTACCGGCTACCTTACTCTCCGAACCAGAATACGTCATGACGTTATGGCGGCAGGAATAGGTAAGGCGGTGGTACCAAACCCAGTTATGTGTCACGGTGTTAGTGACGGTAAGCCTATGCTCGCCTTTTACAAGCTGATGAAGCTGAAAATAATATTGCCCGGAATTGGATATGAGCTCAGTCGGCGATAGGCTTGCCACCTATTACATTGTGGGATTTAGTGTTTTCGGCTAATCGTGGGCTTGTCACTGAAGAATTAGGCAAAGTTACAATCAGGGCAGCCATGACCAGCTGAAGGGACTAAGTCCCACAAAGTGATAGGTAGCACATATCCAATCCCATGCAACTTTATTTTTTTTCATTAGAAAATTGAAAATACATATTTTCTAATTTTTTGTTTGTCGACCCGGGGATCGATCCAAGGACCTCAAGAAGTCAAGTCAAGACTGCTCAGGAGATTTTGATCAGGTAAGATGTTTTATTACATAAAAAAGATTTTCATAGCGTCAGTCGCCATTACCATGTTCCGAGTAGTAAAAGGCATTTAAACAGAAAATTTTCTAAACGTAAGAGTCACTTTCGTTGGTTTCACTTTGGTTTGATTTTCACTGGTGGTGGAGAGATGTTCATCAATTTACCCGGGATCTACTGTTTCACCTTCTCCTTTAACCATAATTAGAGTGTTTGGTACTGTAGGGTACCCGGTAGACCACAAAATAAGCCTAATATCTTCGCCATAAGACAGAGGCTTACCTATAAAAATGTATGTTGTCTTTAGGCCACGCCTCTCTCTTCAAGAGACACGAAAGCAATTTGCTTCTTCGCTGTATTAGAAAAAAAAAAGAGTAACACCACCTGAGTACACCAAATGTGTAAGGGTGCGTTGTCAACCTAAGACCAGGATGTTTATTCTATTCTGTAGATTTACCCGATCCTTCAAATCGGAACATGAAAGGAGCCAGCACTAACATTTACCAAAAGAGAAATTCCTTGTGGTTGAAACACAAAATATTTTTTTTTAAAGCAACCTAAGCCTTCACTACATAGTATAAAACAAAGCCGCTTCCTCTGTCCCTATATCCCTTGTATGCTTAAATCGTTATAACTACGCAACGCATTTTGATGCGGTTTTCTTTAATAGATAAAGCAATTGAAAAGGTTTATAATATGTATACTATCTGTTCCCGCGAACTTCGTTCCGCCCGTTCAGTTTGTATGGGAAAAATTAAAATGTTGTTTTTCCCAGTTTCCTCACAATTGAACAGGATAAAAAGTATCCTATGTCCTTCTCCCGGTTTTAAGTTACCTCCCTACCAATTTTCAGCCTAATCGGTGTAGCCGTTCTTGAGTTATAAATAGTGTAACTAACACCACTTGCTTTTATATATATAGATTTGATGTCCGTGCAAAGTAGAGGCGGGCCGCTAGTTTAATATAAGTAAGGGGAAAATTTAGTCGGACGGGTGCTGAAATCCCGAAAATATTTGTTATTTATACAGCTTAGACCGATCCAACCCTTCAACTTAATAAGGGCCAATAACAATAAGGAAATGCGATCAATTCCTCGATCAGATTTCATAAAAGGGATCCATATTCATTGACATTCCTGGTCCTCGTTTATTTATTGAAAGGCGTAGGGATGTGATGATCCATCACCCGCTAATAGAGCTGTTTCATCACTACCTGTTCCCGGGAACCCTTGCACGGGCCGTGCAAAGGTTTATTATTTTTTATTATGTTATATTAGTTCATTCTGAGACGAATCCAAAAAGCTAACAAAAATATTACGCAGTTTTCGAGTTTATTTTGTATATGTACATAGACACAGTTGTTCTGAAATAGATGTTAAACTTTTTATTTAAAAATAGTTTTTCACGCATATAATCTCGCACATATATATTTCACGCAGAAGTGCAATTAGGGCATCCACTTCTAGACGACACAAAGTGCCACAATGTGATAGGTGACAAGCCTATTTCCAACCATACCACATATCAAGTCCCTAGGGATTGTAAAGTACAATCCCTAGACACACAAAAAAAACACATTTTTGTTGTTTGACCGGTCTGGGAATCTATACCGGGACCTTATAAGTTTTACACCTGTTCTCAAGAAGCGTACTTCGCTAAGTAATCAAGCAACGCTGTGCGAAGTACGTCATTTAGATATGCGCTCCTTGCAACAAGCCATCCAATTCATAAACAATTAATACTTAAAAAAACATAGCTTGACCCAAGGAACGCATAAATAAATAGCTAAATGTCGTACTTCGCACAGCGTTGCTTCATTACTTAGCCAAGTATGCTTCTTGAACACGGGTGTCAGTTCGACACCGGAGTGCTAGACCACAGAGGCAGTTAATTATTTAGACAAAAATTTAATAAATCGTAACTTAGTGGCTTCTGTTTTATAACATGAAGGGACGTTTACTCATTAGAGTTAAGTGCTTAACTACGCATTCTGTCTTCATGTATGCTTAGATCTTTAAAACTACGGAACGGTTTTTGAGATGAGTTATACCGGTGTTTAGATAATGTATTACCGTATGTACAGCAGTAACTTACTTTTGCTCGAGGCCTAACATCCCGGCTCCAGGTTGGCAACGCACCATTACCACCTTTGGTGTCTCTAGGCGGCGTGAATTTCTTACCATCAGGGAATCCGTCTGCTTGTTCGCCTTCCAATACCATAAAAAAAAAGTATATTATTAAGTATTTGTATAGTTGAAAAAAATGTATATTTTCTGAGGAAATCGTCAAACTTACTTTAACGCGTGCAAAGTCACGGACAAAAGCTAATCATATATAGTCTATTTTTTCCAATTTACTCAGTAAAATCGGTCAATGATTAAGAAGCCAAATATGATTCTAGGATAGCGTCTGTCTGTTACGCTTTACAAATATACACTCTTTCGCTGCAATTTATTTAGAAACACTTGTACTTTTCACAATATATTTTATTATTTTTTATTTTTATGTTTCAGCCAACCGGTTTCGCTATACAAGCATGTTGTTATGTAGCCCTGATGTTGCTTGTATAGCGAAACCGGTTGGCTAAAACATAAAAATAAAAAATAATAAAATATATTTTGGAAAGTACAATTGTTTCTAAATAAATTGCATCGAAAATGGAATTCCACCAAGCACCTACGATAAGAAGTATAGAATCTACACTCTTCCGCATTTATAATTTAGCATAGATAGCATAGTCATAATAAAATCTACTGAATCGTGCTACGGAGAGGTCCACAGTAAAATTTTGAAATAGTGAGGTTGCCTACTCATCAGGAAATTCCATTTTGGGTACGTACATAATATTAAAAAAACATACTTAGGTGAAGCCTTATCCGTTTGCCCGACGCGTCCGGGCAATACGAATAATTGATAGTCTTTCTTAAAGATCAACAATATTAAAGAAATCAATAAAGTTTTTGAATTTTAATTACTTGACTCTAAATTAGTACAAATTAAAAAGTACAGTAGGTTCTGTTTATTACCAAATTGTTGTTTAATTTACTTTTTCTCATAACATAAGCATCTTGCCCACCTCCTTCCTACGTCGTCGTTCTTTCGGCAATACTTGAATAACTAAAATCTCACGTCGTTTACAGATCAAGTGTTTTTTTTATGTTATAGGAAGGCAAAGAAACAGACGGTTTTCCTGATGGTAAGAAATTTACACCGCCTAGAGACACCAAAGATGGTAATGGTGCATTGCCAACCTGAGGTCAGAATGTTAGGCCTCGAGCAAAAGTAAGTTTACCGGCTACCTTATCCTCCGAACCGGAACACGCCATAACGTTATGCATTAGTAGGTAGTGTTTTCTTTTAAGAGTAATTATACTTACTTACTTATCGTCAAGCTAAAGCAGCTAGAGTGATATGAGTGGGACATATAATTAGTGCTCAATATGCTATAAATATGTGCCGAATAAAGAAATCATGCCTCTCGAAGAGTAATTGTGGTGAAGGCAGAAAGTGTTGATATATTGTAACCCCCATTTGTCTTATAGGCAAAGGTAATTATTTACCATGATACATATACATATATACCTTATATGTACATACATATGTGTACATACACAGATATATATACCTTGACAGTTCATATATAAAAATAGTACAATGTTAAAAACAAACGTACACTCAAGCACACACAGTAGAAATCTCAGCGCAGAGTTGAAAAAAAATCAACGCCCGGCCATACCTATCTTTTTTATGCGATAAGATAGTGAACAAGTATATTATGGCTCTCAAGATTTTATTGCTTGAATATGGGTGTCATAAAGCTGTTACAAAGTTTGACTTACATTTAATACCATGTTATTGCGTGCTATATTTTAAAAACGTTATTACAGCTTCGACTATATTCGTCAAGCTTCGGAAATCCGAATGTATTTTAAAGATATATCTATATAGAGTTGTTATTACCTACCTAATCATTTCACTTAAGTTTAGATTAGGTCAGCCAGTACAAAAATAAAAATATGAAGTGTAAAAAGAGTAAAAGCTGTGAGGCTGAAGCGCATAATTTAAATAATAGTATTGTACGAGTATATGCTACTAGTCGTTTTCCCTGGATTTCGTTAATTATATCTTCATACAACATTTTATCCTCCAATCAGCCATTGTTCAATCCAATCCGCTATTTTGTTACTTCAATAATTCCAAAAAAAATATAACAGCAGAATAAACCTAATTGTACTGTGTTGTTTTTTTCCAACAAAAATCAATGGGTTGCACTCCGGAAGTGCTGGCAGAAAAGAAAACTTGAATATGCATGTTGCTCGTTTTGGTTTTTAATTTTGGAATGGTTAGGAAATAAGTTTGCAACAACTGCTTTAATTATCAGCATAAAAGTACTACCATTCATGTAACAAAATACAATATTCATTAAATAGATTTCATTCGAGATCAAAAAAATATAAGTAGCGAGATCTTCAAGCTACCATTAACCACCACCTCCACAGTGGTGAGGCCTAGCTAAGCCAGCATAAAGATAAATCAGCCAGCGACACGAAAGTCGCAGTATGAAATGCGGCGACAACATACAACGGTTTATTCTGTCTTCATTTTACGAATTTTTGATCGTATCCTAACGTGAATTTTACATTTTTTACCCATCACAAAAAAGATCAAACATCAAAAATCCGCATCGAAATTGGTCTATCCGTTCAAAATTTATAATGTCACACATACATACACACACAGACATGTCAAACTTATATAATTCTTAATTTTTGATGGGTTTAAAAATATTGAATAAATGCTACATAATGGGGTAATATATGGTAGTCAAACTTCACTTACGTCACCCATATTCAGGCAATAAAATCTTTGTTTCTTTCATTTGTTTTTACATTATTTATTGTCTACGCTAGTGTCGTAATACTGCATGTACCGCGGAGTTACATCCCCGGCGGGAGACACCTGGTATGTTATTTCCCTGGAGAGAAATTGTCAAACATTGCTGTACCAAATCTAATCATGTAAGTGCAGAGATCTCATTACTGATCTATATCTATAGGTAAATAGGGCGCATAATATGGATGGAGTGGATGGTTTTATTCTTAAATAATTCTCTTATTACATTCAAATTAGGTAGCGTTGTTAATGCTGTTTAACTTAAGGTTCCTTCTCTACGATCGACAAGAGAAGCTACTTTTCCCTCGCAAAAACATGTTTGAGTTTTTTTTTTTTAAAACATTACATTAAAACAAATACATCAGATTCTGGAGACTTAAGGCCCCATACTCAGTTAGCCAGAAGAGCCAATCACCGCGCTCCCCCATTCCATGATTACTATGAACAATGGCGCTCTAAAGTAAACGGCTTAAGCGACAAATCACTTTTTTTGACACTATAAAAGTAATTTGAAAAAAAGTATAAAAACTGAAAAACTTATCTATTAGGTATAGTACTTATTTATGTTTATGTTAAATCTGGTGTCAATATTTTCACAATTGAAGTAGACAGAAAGCAAAAGCTTTCAAAAAAGGGTTAACTTTTTGATTTTTTTCTATCGAGCGAAGTGAAATGAATCGTGTTTTGGAAACACTAGTCTAGTAAAGCATATTCGTGTTAATCTCGTGTATTTTTGTCAGCAAGATCCATGATTGCTTTGTATGGAATAAACAGTAAACTGCTGAAGTATTTTAGCGTATATGGCCCCTTAACAATTACTTAGAAACTTTATCATGAACTTATTTTAAATGGTAGATAATGCGAGTTTGCATCTACGTGGTTCCACGTAAATAAAAATCTAAAAACTCAAAATTAATCCAATCAATTTCCACGATCTTCAAAACTTAATTTTTTTATATATTTTATAATGATTTTTTTTAAAACGTCTTTACACCATCTATTTCAGTGCTGAAACATATTTAAACAAGCGCAAAGGCATCACAAACTTCTATGTACTTTCTATTTTAATGCTAAATAGATCAAATATCGAAATTCAAATTTTCGTCACTCAACATTTACGTTTGGCGTCGAAAAACGGCAAAATCGATTATTTAACATTTAAAAATGTATATCTTCAGTTCGATTTTTTTTTCCTTTTATTTTTCAAAATCGAAATTCGGAATCAGATACGTTAAACTTATAACACCCCTCATTTTGCACTTTTTCGCTCTTTGTGTATCATAGTTTTTATGTATTTATAGAGAACAACAAAGAGTTGATAAATAATTTATATATTAATTTTTAATAAAAAACTTTTAATTGTTACAATTATTTGGATATTTTGCAGTTTATTTTAAATAACCAAAACCAGATTTGCTGCTAACAGTATTTTGTTTTTTCTGAATACTTGTGGTATATCGCTAGTGTTGTAATATAGCGTGTAACTCAGATCTACATCTCTAGCGGGAGACGATGTATGTTATTTCCCTGGAGAGAGTTTGTCAAACATTGCCACACCAATTTAATCATCTGAGTGCAAGGACCTCTATGTTGATGTATTTATTTATGATATAATATAAAGCACACGATGAAAGTATTATGTGCGCTTCTAGAAACAAAATTTGATATGTAAATAAGGGCCTGTCCATATCTCTACGTCACGGCTTAGAAAGATGCGGTAACGTGCCACGTTACGTTGCCGCATTGGTGCTAGCGCAAGGTAAAGGCAACATTGCCGTAGGATGGTGCTACGTGGCTCAACTCGATGCGCTCGCTCAGTTAATGCTTCATTGTCTTATAATGTTTTTTTTTTTCATAGTATAATAACATACATTTTCTGAATTTCATTTTTAGTTTTGTATAATATAATTACATGGGATTACTATTATAAAATAGCTTAATAATTGATAATCTATAAACATAATGTTAAAAACAAACTATTTCTGATTTAATTTTAGCGATTACATAGTTATGATTTGTGAATTTAACAATAGCCGTATTTTTAACAATACTAATCAAAAGTAGAATACATGCTGTGCGGTCCATACCTAGAAGGAGACTGACGTGCAACGTTGCTACGTCGTGAATTGCATTTTTACGTTACGTAATAATAACCCATCTGTACCGCGTGACCGCACCGTTTAACATGGACGACGTCGTAACCTGGAAATGTGGACAGGCCCTAAGTTGCAAAACTTAAACTATGAAACCTGGCTGCTGACTTGATAAACTGCTCCTGCAGCTATATTATCAGTGTTCGCTATTTGCGTATTCCCTTTTGGATTGCCGTAAATTTGGATATTTTATGCAAATATCAATAGAATGGTAACACCGACCTTGGCGACAGTTATCTCTACTATCTATAAAAACCTCTTGGTTGTTCGTTATTTAAAAATATAAAAAATAATAAAAACCCTTAATTTTCTTATCACAGTTGCTGTCAAATCTAAAATCAAAACTTCTGATTTACACAACACAACGGAGTTTTGGCACCATCGAGAGAAAAGATAGTCAAAGTTTTTTTATAATTATTGAATTTCGTGTTGATATTGTGTGAAATTAGTCAATTTTGGTGGCATTTTGTATAATTTTGTTCAGTGAAAGTGTACAAATGAAATAATCATGAAGAAATTAGCGTATCGTGTATTTCCTCGTTGCCACCAAATCTCCTTACATGAGCTTGTGTAATGAGGCCACCGCTTTACTCAAGAGCCTGACATGACTTCCTGACGACTTATGACTGATGACTAATTGTAATTGATCAGAATTGATATAAAATTCGATGCAAATTTCTACTTGACGAATGGCAAAATACTAACGTGAAGGCCAAAACTTAAAGAAAGAAAAAGAAGACACAACACAACATGTCACAGAAAAAAATCTCTTTAATACATACAACATTGTACCGAAGGTATTGAACGTAATTCCCTAAAAGCAAACCGTCTAGACTCTAGAAACTCCAGCATTACCAAATGAAGTCTATATTACAGCAAAATGTCTCTATTAGGGACAGTGTACCGACAAGATCAATTTAGAGGACAAAGCCGAAATTCGTATTGACACTGGCAAGCAATTGATTCGGGTAATTCAATAAGCGTTCCAATATCACCACACGTAAACACATCTTCGGAGATAATACGTGCTGCACTATCAGCTATTAACTTTAGAAATGAATATAACTTAACATCCTGAGCTAAGATTGTTTAGATCATTAGCTAGCTACAAAATAAAAAAACAGACTAGAGAAGACCCTTTACAGTACCTAAATTAAACTTAAATCTTGATTTAAAGACTTTCACTGAGTCAAGCTCGATTAGTAATCGCGTCGTGAAGATATGAATGGTTGTCAACTTGCGTTTAAGGCTCTGGATAATAATATTGTTTATTGATTCTAATTAAACTTAGTACGGGAATTAAGCAAATTTTGGTTCTGTAATAGGAAAAAATATAATTATGAGCGATTTGCATATCGTGTCGGCCAGTAAATCACCTGTCACTTAGAAGTGAGTATTTACCCGAATCTTAAACTTACTGGAAAAGTGACACCTTCTGCTCTATATTATTAAACCATTCTGCCGCCGTTACGTTTTTGCTACTGTGATGTTCAGGTTTGGAGTGTAGTAAAATGTGAAGATGTTATCGCCAGCTAATTGAATAATTATAGGTATATTATAGTTTGCAGAATCTTTTAAAAGTGCTGAATCATCTTTAATTTTATTAGCATTGTCAAGTGTTGGTTTAAAAGAACTTGTAACTAGTAAACTTGCTTACTTAAACTTAAAACTTTGGTAATAGGTATACATTGCAGCTTGCTTGGTGTTTATAGACGCAGTATTTTACTAATTAGGAGCAGAATGTCATGGGTTTTTTAATTAGTAGACAAATAAGCAGATTTTCACATTAAAAAACCAAACCCAACCGTAACAAACTTCACAAAAATCCAGTCTCAGAAATACATGGTAACCAAAAAATGCCCGTAAATTATGCCAAGTTAGAAATCGAATTTAAGCCCCGTAGATCGGTAGAGTGCGCTTACCCTTCGACCGATTTTAACGTGATACTTACTACGAGTATATAACCTTATAAAAAGATTTTGAACTGTGTGTGTGTGAAATAAGCTTAGAGTCGCTCAGCGTGCCATGGAGAGAGCTATGCTCGGTATTTCTCTGCGAGATATGATCCGTGATTCGGTGATCCGCAAGAGAACGAGAGTAACCGACATAGTTCACAAAATCAGCAA
>NJDD01004697.1:66640-77883 GCA_002245505.1 Calephelis nemesis | reverse complement strand
CCCCCCATTATGTTGGCAACGCACCATTGTAAATTGTGGTGGCTGTAGGCGATACGTATCTATTAACATTATGAAAAGCCCTTGTTTTCCTTAAAATCTAATAAAATAGAATTAAATAATGTTGTTCATGTAAACACACCCTAAGGAAAGCTTATTGTGTGTAGCAAAAGAACCTCTATTAGAAATAAGATATATCTAGAGAATATGTCGAGAATTTATATAAAGTCGCACATTTGCAAGATGGTCCAAGTACCCGCGGGCAATCTTATAAACAAATTGGTCTAGTTTTACTGCCCGCGTACTTGGAGAAATCATTTCAAAACATGGCGATAACTATGCAAGATGTGCTACAAATATACATCTAATATACAAAATTCTCATATCACGGTGTGCATGATAGAACTCCGCCGAAACGGCTTGACCGACGGTTTTTGTAAATATTTCCTATCTTTTTTTCGACGTCAATAACGGACAGTAAAACATTTGGCATACTCTAATTACCTGGATACAATATTGGAATTAGTTTTAGTTTTTCAATGTAGATGAATAAATGAAAGAATACGAGCTTTTGCAACGATTAATTAAAAGAGATAAATAACGAAAGTCATGTCTCACAAACCTCGCAAGTTTCAATCATTCATTTCTGAGTTCAATAAAACATAATTTAATTACATAACTTTCTTTAATTTTAACTTGGATAAGGTTTGAACAGAATTTCAGAGCAAAAGGGTAAACCACATAAAAAAGGAACAAAATAAATACGTTTTGAACAAAACGAATTGTTTCAGAGGGAGATGTTGAAGCATGACCCTTCTCAACAGTAAAATAACATAGCCTAATTAAAAGATTACAATTGAAAAGTTTTTTACTTTTGCCTGTAAGATTATTTTATTCCTAAATACTTTTTAGCATGATTTTTAAATACCATTCAATGTTTTGCTCTGAAGATGGTCGTCAAGAGCTAAATTTTTAATTGTATTAACATTTTAAAAGATTTTAAAATTTAAATTTTAAAAGATTTTAAAATTTAAATTTTAAAAGACTGGAAACATGATATTAGAATACGTTTCTGAGCCAACTTTAAAAAATGATGGTTGATTTCTATACTTCTATTCATATTAATAGATTCGTTCGTCTTTTTTTATGATAATGGAAGGCAAACAAGCAGACGGATTTCCTGATGATAAGAAATACACGCCGCCTAAAGACACCAAAGGTGATAATGGTACGTTGCCAACCTGAGGCCGGGATGTTGGGCCTCGAGCAAAAGTAAGTTTACCGGCTACCTTACCCTCCAAACCAGAACACGTCATGACGTTCTGGCGGCAGGAATAGGTAAGGCGGTGGGTACCGATCCGGGTGAGTCGCTGCGAAACTCTATCACCTAGTAGGATGTCACGGTGTTAGTGATGGTAAGCCTATGCTCGCCTTTTACGAGCTGCCTGGCAGGAAGGCAGATGGTCTATTCTGCAAAAGAACCCGGACCAACACGGGGAGATCGTCGTTTATAAACAGAATTTAAAAAATATTTTTTTATTAGAAAAGCGTACTTCTGAGGCGGTTCCATTGCTGTCAAATCTGGATCCAATGGAAAATACGTTATTTATCTTACGTATATGATCAACTTATGGACATCAAAATTGGATTTTTTGCACTATTACTTCACTTTAATTTTTGCAGTTTTACTTAAATTATTTTTAATTTTTACTTTTTTGTAATGACCTAAGGTTAGAATAAAGTTGTCATATCTAGAGACTTTATACACGTGTAGTTAGTCACTTGAACACGGTTGGAAGAGAAACCTATTTATCAATGTATCGGATGTAGGTCCCATTTCTCAAACAAGATTAATTATTGTGACAAAAATCTGATGGATTTAGTTTAAGGCCTCCATTAAGTTTAATCAATCTTTGACGTTCTATTACCACTTTAGTCACGTAAGTACGTATTACTAGTTTCAGCATTAAAAGTTCTGATCTGAAAGCTTTTTTACCAATCGCCTATTTGGTGTAGCGGCTCAGTTGTTGGAATTAACTGCATGAGGTCTGGGGTTCGAATCCCGGGCAACAAAAATAGAATTTGGTTTTTCCAATTTTCTAATAAAAATGTTGCTCGGGATTGGATATGTGCCCGGTTGGCGATAGGCTTGCAACCTATCACAGTGTGGGACTTAGTGTCTTCGGCTAGTCGTGGGTGCCCTGGTTGTGCCTCTGTCTACCTCTTCAGAGATATGGGCGTGAAGACACTTTTGAAGATACTTTTTATTTCATGTAAATTGGTTGAAATATGACGATATTTGTTTAACATTGCAGAACAATTCGGGCCCATTGAGATCTTTTATCAAATACGCTACCAAACCCCTTGAGTAATAACAAAACAATGTATTGGGGTATTGTTTCTCTTTTACAGATCAGTAATAAAGTGTATCATAGTGTATGTCTATTTAATGATAAGTCAATATCATTTAAAAAATGGTTACTTTTAATGGGGAAATTGTGACGTCACAATTGTGAAATACTTTAGTTACCATAAGTATTTGAAACATGTTTTTATTATTATTTTTTATTGAACCAGGCGTAACTTTGGGTAAATTCATTATAACAGATGTAAGATAGCCTTTATTTTGCTAATTCCGCGTGAGCAGTGTAACATTTGTGACAACTAATCCTCCAAATGACACAGAATTTGACAAGCGTGACTAACGTTCCCACCACCCACCTCCGCGACCAGAACACGAATAAAGGAAGAGCTCGGGAAACAATATAAATTGTTACGTTCTTCACATGTGACAACCCTACCTAAAGTTTCCACCTCCCAACCACCTGGACCAGATCACAAATAGAGTCCGAACACGGGAAACAAAAACAGTTGTCACGTCTTTCGCCTACTTTGTCGAAGAACTCACCACAGACAACACTAAATTGCACTAAAACTGAAAAATAATACGTCCTAAAACTGAAAATGTCAAGGATACTGACGATAAGCCGGAAAAACGGTGGAGGCGGCGATTATAATCTGTTTATTAATGCACGAAATTCTACCATATTAATAACAAACATTTTGTTAGTAACGATACAAACACACCAACGCCTTTACGAATGCCTACCAAGAAGGCAGTTGGTCTATAAATTTGTAGTTCAAATCACTAGATGGCGCTATTTTTAATTAATTTTATTGTAAATTTCAACACAACCAAATCCAGGTCAGTCGTTTGTTTAAACATAAAATGTTGTACTTGAACTCTGCGTACAAAATATAACTACAAAAGCATTTTACTGGCGGAAGTATATCCCGAGTAATTAAAATAATGCAGTGTATTCATGACCATTGGAACGGATACATTGTTTTATTCTTTTGTCTCGTTATTCCGGAGTATCCTTCTCCGCATTCATTTGTAAATTGATGTCATATTTTTTATTGCGTGCAGTCAACTTTATAACGGCTTTAGATTTCAAATAGACATTTAATTCGATGAAGATTTTGTAAGGTTTAACGCGAACTATCAGAGATTTTATTTATGATAATTATTAGCTCTTTAATGTACTACAATAATGTTACAAAACATACTTATAAGTATCAAAAAGCTAAGCACAAATGGGGAGCTTATCTCTAATAAAAGAAATTTCTTCCAGCCAACCCATAAAAGGAAAGATTTAAATGTAATAAGAAGTCCTGGTGTAATCTTAAAATCTATACTTATAATACACCGTAACATAGTGAGTTCTGACAATAAAACACTTTAAAAAATAGGTCCAGGCGAACAAAAGTGGGATTAAAAGAAAAAGTTGGTGTTAAAATGCGAAAGGGCATGCTCCGCTGGTTTGGACATGTAGAAAGAATGGTAGATGAAAGTTTGACAAAGCAGATATGCAATGCAAATGTGGATGGATGTAGGTAGGGGAGACATAGTTTGACATTTCATGATCAAATCGCTCGGGTATTATCCAAATATGAAATCGAAAGTTTCAAATATCGGCGTGTTTGTATGAAAAGGGTAATGAATATAATGAAACTGGAGTGGTCTGAAAGGATTGTGATATCTGGCACTCGATAATCTCTGCTTACCTCTTCAGGGTCTTGGCGTTAAGATATGTATGTGTATTTGTTTATACATGTGTAATACATGTATTTTCTATTTTCCATTAAAAAAAACGTTGCCCGGAATTGGATATGTACCTAACAGGCTTGCCACCTATCATATTGTGGGACTTAGTATCTTCGGCTACTCGTGGGTGCCTTGGTTGTGCGTCTGCCTAACTCTTCGGGGATATGGGCGTGAAAACATTTTTAAAGATACTTTCTATTTCATGTAAATTGGTTGAAATAACGATATTTGTTTAACATTGCAGAACAATTCCGGCCCATTGAGATCTTTTATCAAATACGCTACCAAACCCCTTGAGTAATAACAAAACAATGTATTGGGGTATTGTTTCTCTTTTACAGATCATACTTCATACTAATATTATAAAGAGGAAAACTTTGTTTGTTTGTTTGTTTGTTTGTTTGTTTAGTTGTAATGAATAGGCTCAAAAACTACTGGACCGATTTTAAAAACTCTTTCACCATTCGAAAGCTACATTATCCACGAGTGACATAGACTTTGTTTTACCCAAATCGGTATAGTAGAAGCCAAGTTACACAGGTGAAGCTGCGTAAAACTGCTAGTCAACAATAAAGTGTGTCATAGTGTATGTCTATCTAAGGATAAGTCACTATGATATCATACTATGGTTATTTTTAATGGGGAAATTGTAACGTCACAATTGTGAAATACTTTAGTTACCACAAGTATTTAAAACATTAAATTTTTTTATTATTAATTTTTATTGAATAACATAAAAAAAAATCATGCCAAGTCCCCCTTCATCAGCTAGTTGTCTATATTACGTAATATCACTTCGTACCAATTACGAAAGGAGGGCTTTGGTTTGCAAATTAATGTATATTCGTCATTAGTGTGTACCAGATTAAGGCCCCATACTTAGTCAGCCAGAAGCCAATCACCGCACTCCCCAGTTCCATGATTACTATGAAATATTGCGCTCTAAAGTAAACGTCTTAAGCGACAAATCACTATTTTTGACACTACAAAAGTAATTTGAAAAAAAAGTATAAAAACTGAAACACTTATCTTTTAGGTATAATATGTATTTATGTTTGTGTTAAATCTGCTGTCGATATTTTCATAATTGGAGTAGACAGTTGGGTTCTGCTTTCAAAAAAGGGTTACCTTTTTGATTGTTTTCTATCGAGCAAAGTGAAATGAATCGTGTTTTGGAAACACTAGTCTTATAAAACATATTAATGTTAATCTTGTGTACTTTTGTCACCAAGATCCATGATTGCTTTGTATGAATAAAACATTATACTGCTGACGTATTTTAGCATACATGGACCATTAAGTGTTTTAGCCATTAAAATTTAAAATATTGACACTGCTACTACTATTAGGGATGTCATGGATTTTATCGTAGCTTTTAAATGTTTTTGTATTTTTTCTACTTAAACAAAGTACAGTTTCTGTCCATATGTGACATCCACAAAATTGTTAAAAACAGGCAGGTAGACTAAAGAGATAGGTACGTTTCTTTTTTTTTTTATGTTATAGAAAGGCAAATAAGCAGACGGATTTCTTGATGGTATGAAATTCACGCCGCCTAGAGACACCAAAGATGGTAATGGTGCGTTGCCAACCTGAGGTCAGAATGTTAGGCCTCTAGCAAAAGTAAGTTTATCGGCTACCTTACCCTCCGAACTATAACACGTCATGACGTTATGGCGGCAGGAATAGGTAAGGCAGTGGTACCAATCCGGGCGAGTCGCTGCGAAACTCTACCACCTAGTAATTAGTACTGAATTTCGAGGAAATCTATCAAGTCACTGATGAGCAATCCTTCATATGCTCAAACACTTTTAATCTACTCCTAAAGAAGAAGGAGAATCTACTTTATGTTTGGTGGACCCAACAAGTGGTTAATGTATATTTAATATTGCATATTTTTTGTATGTCTGGATGACTTGGTATCAAAATATAAGCCGTTTTTGCAGTATTACGGCGGTTACATTGTATTACGACGATTATATGTTGAGCCCCTTCTTGGCAACATAACACTGCGTTATAATAACAGGGACCTACTTTGTTTATACGCTAAAATTATTTTATTTTTTAATTTTTATGTTATACATTTTTTCGTCTATATGAAAATGAAATGTGTGACCAAATAAAAACAACTTACGGTTGGATTCGCCTCCGTGGTCTAGCGGTTTAGTTGTTGGACTTAATTGCATGAGGTCGGGCAACAAAAGAAAATTGGGTTTTTCCAATTTTCTAATAAAAAAATGTTGCACGGGATAGGATATGTGCCCGGTTGGCAATAGGCTAGCCACCTATCACATTGTGAGACTTAGTATCTTCGGCTAGTCGTAGGTACCCTGGTTGTGCCTCTGCCTACCTCTTCGGGGATATGGGCGTGAGGATACTTCGGTTGGATAAGATAGCGAACACGCACATGGCATTCCTGGTGATTTGAGACAACAGTGGTATATAGACACCATGCATTATGTAAAGGTGCATCGTTATCGTGCATCTGGGGTACCTATTAAGCCTAATGTGCAAATGATATGCAGATGATATTTGTATTTACTTTGTTTTCAATAGCTTGCACACTTAACATGCAATTTCTGTCATCATGATGGCAAGAATAGACAAGGCGGTCGATGTCTATCAGAGCAAATTTTAAACAGTAAGTACTCAAGCACCAATTGCAGTGCTGGTGATCAAATTAATTTATCCTCGTATTTTGCAATCTGGCAAGGAGGCGGATGGCAAACAAACAATGGGAAGTCCTGTCTGTCAGAAAATTATACATACAACGTACTTTACGCAAGCATTCACTTCTACCTTTTAACCCTAATATACTCAATAACAGAAGAAGACATGATGGAGTTTGTGAAATTGAGAGATACCGACTAAACTCATTAAGCCATCAGTTTCTCTTTATCAGTCCCATTTTATATAAAAAAATTAACAGAGTTCTCAATTTTTATCCTCTGTCGTTTCGAGATTGCAAATTGAAATTATTTCAATGGCTTTTAGGCTTAAATTACGATGATGCAGAAGAGTTAATTAAATTTTAAACTACCCTTAATTTAATTCAATTTATATCAATATAAGATTATTTTCTTTAAGACACACACACAAACACACATCAGAACACAACCCCACACACACATACGTACACACATACACACACTCACACACGCAACTTTCAAGATTACTTATTAATTTTAATTTTAAAATATTAGTTAATTTTATTTATCCTTATTGGAACAACTTCCGTTTGGTTTCCGAAGGTAGCGTTAATAACTACGACACAGTCTCTGACTAATGCAGTTATCATCGTTACAACATGTAACTGTATAATTGTTTCAAATAAATATTTTCAATTTCAAAACAAAAACTAACTAAAAATAGTTTTAGGATAATCTTGAAGTGTTATAGTCTTAAGATCCTCAGAGATTATATGAATTAAATTGAAGCTGGTCGGAAAAAAGGAACATCAATAAGTGAGTAGGGAAAATTAAAACTGCGAAAATCGAGAGAAGGAGAAATACTTAAAAAAGCAAGGCTACAAGGAATTTTAACGATGTTCTTAAATGTGAAGGCTGTGCGTCTTATACCCATTCCTATGCTTACAAATGAGCTGATAACGCTGAACGCCTGAAAAGATTACCAGAAACTAGAGCTAATAACCATTTCGATCACATAAGGTTTAAAAGAGAAAAAAACGCTTTATAATCCGTATAATAACAATTTAAAAAAAAAAGAAATTAATAATCATGGTGGGTCTAATATTCATTCCGATGCATGCAAATGAGCTGACGATAGATCACGAGAAACTCACGAAAAACCATCTCGATCACGTCAGCTTTCTCATAGAAAAAAACGCATCATTATCCGTCCATCCGCCAAATACCTTCGATGTCACAGATAGACACACACAAACATAAACGAAAATATATAATCCTGTTGAAAATACATAAAGCAAATTAAAGAACTGGAAATAATGAAACCATTTAAATCCACGTACCGGTAGAGACCTTTCATTTAATTAAATGTATCGTTACGAGGACTGAATCACTGAGCAGATAAGTAATTCTAAGCTCATTCGGTATTTATTGGAACAACTAAAAGGATTAAAACATCAGACACAGGTTTTTTGTTACATTGGATAATGTATTTTTTCTAAGCGCTTTTGTTAATCTTGTATTTATATATAAATACGTGCTCTAAATTGTGCCTCTTCTCGAGTGGCGTCCCTGCACCGAGGACGTAGTGGTAGACTGATGATCTGGGGGGTGATTATGTATCTCAGTTGACAACTCAAACTGCAAAAGTGTACATCAAAAGACGTTATTTGTGTGTGCTATCTCTACTGTATTTCTGTTGGTCACTGGAGATTGCAAATTTAAAACATGTCATTTAACAGCTATTTGATGTACAGTTTTCCATTTTGAGCGGGCAACTGAGTTACATAATCAGGCCCCTGGACAAAGTCGTTGAAGTCGCTGGATATAAGCGGCTGGTGACCGTGGTTTGTAACGCTCTTTGGGGGAGGCCTATGTCCAGCAGGGCACGTCCTCCGGCTGATGACGATGACGATGATGATGAATTTTGCCTTGATATTCTGAATTTTAAAACATAATACATAAAAATAAAAAACCTGGTTGTCTGGCAAATATTTATTTGAGCGATGAAACCGACATTTTTACATCTTTTGCAACATTTTGTTTTACATCTTGCACGGTTGTATTTATACAGGGTGTTACAGGGTACATAGTTTAGATACATCTCAGACTTCAAAGTTCCTTTACAGTCTTTGTCGGAAACAAGTGGTTAAGTATTTAGCAGTTTTTTAGCCCGCAATGTATATCAAACAAAGTCTAGCATTAAGCCACACGTTGCGAGCTGTAAGTACCGACCCAATACGCTTTTTTTATGATATTGGAGGGTAAACAAGCAGATGGATTTCCTGATGGTAAGAAATTCACGTCGCCTAAAGCCACCAAATGGTAGTAATAGTGCGTTGCCAACCTGAGGCCAGGATGTTAGTCCTCGAGCAAAAGTAAGTTTACCGGCTACCTTACCCTCCAAACCGGATCACGTCATGATGTTATGGCGGCAGGAATAGGTATGACGGTGATACCAATCCGAGTAAATCGCTGCAAAACTCTACCACCTGCGCTGTGTTATTACATTGCTGTTTTTGGTAAAAATGTATTATTTATTAGATATTAAATAAATATCGAGTTGCGTAAAATAGTATCAATGAAACAATAATGAAATCAATAAAAAAAATACTGTTTTTTTTTAAAAGTGATGAAATTTCCGACACAAAATTCCAACTTTCACACCGTAAGTGATACCATGGGTAAGCTAACTAGCCGGCCAATTAAGGCTCGACTTCTGTCGTTATTGCTAAGCTTTGCAACAATCAGTTGGATTTGAAATTCTTAAAGACGGCATTGTCATTTAAATAATGTTATCTTCAAAATCTTTATAACATTTAAACATATAAAATAATTGCTAATCCACTGTTTGTCTCCGTAAAAGAGTTCTAGCTGATTATTTAACTTAAATTTTAAAATTTAACAATGTAGTTCTAGCCATAGTTATTTTGCGTTTTGCGTGGTCACTAAACATATGCCACAGACTTGACAAACCAGACTCAGGAAAAACACCATATTTTATACATTTAGTACCTTTGTTTTTTGCGGTATTTGAAGGAAAACAAGCAGACAGGATTTCCTGATGGTAATAAATTGACGCCATCTAGAAACACCAAGGGTGGTAAAAGTGCGTTGTTCGCTTGAGGCCGGGAGGTTATGCCTCGTGCAAAAGTAAGTTTACCGGCAATCCTCCGAAGCGGAACACGTCAATGTCAAGCACTGACGATATGGCGGCAGGAATAGACAAGGCGGTGGAACCAATCCGGGCGAGTTGCTCCGAAACTCTACCACCTAGTAGGATGCCACGGTGTTAGTAACAATGAGCTTATGCTCGCCTTTTACGAGCTGCCTGGCAGGAAGGCAGATGGTCTATTCTGCAAAGGAACCCGGACCAACACGGATCAAAACGAGTTGCTGCAAAACTCGGCCACCTAGTAGGCTATAGGTGAAGTAAGTAACTTCAGGAAATCAGTCTAGTGGATATTCGCCTTTCTAATAAAATAAACTTAATCTTCCCTCCAACAAATTTATTTTGTTCACAAAACCTTATTTATCAAATCCTTCTATAATCTGCGGTTTATTCCCTCCATAGAGAGCTTGACGAAACATCTTCATAAAATCCTACGTAAACAAAAATTAATTTTGTAACCTCCTAAGGTGGAAATATACTGTTTTATATACGTTTTGTAGCTTTTTTATGGTTGGTGTAATATTGTGAGATAAACCAAGATTGTAACAATATTGCTGTACGTATACCAAGTACGTATACGTTAGTTAAACCAAGAATAAGGCCTACATGGCGTTGTCTTGGTGGCGGTCTTACATTTTCAATGGTGACACAGAATAAGTAATAGTACTGGCCTACAGAGGACCTCTCTTACAAACCGCCAGCTATGTTTAAAAAATATTCAAGTCGGTAGAGTGACAAAAATTGAATCTACGATATATTTCACAAATTATAAAGTAACTAGCTGACCCAGCAAACTTCGTATCGCTTGACATTAATGCTTAGACAGTAGCGCAGTCTGTCGGATCCGATGTGAAACATTCTAAAATCAACAACTACTTATTATTAAAAAATTAATTAAAAAAACATTTTCCAGTGAACCAAATTGTGAATCTGAACCATTCTCGAATTCCCTAGAACACATACAAAAAGATTCATCGACATCGGTCCAGCAGTCTAGAAGGAGTTCAGTGACATACACACTCTCAGAAGATATGTAGATACATATATTTCTAACAGTTTAGTATAATGTTCTTGATAAAGATAATATAATATATTCCTTGGTATAATAGTTTTTACCATACATGATGGAATGTGAAGAGTCGGTCATAAGCGGAATTGTACTAAGCTAGAACGAGCCTATTCACTCTTTTTTCTAAAGACGTTTAAGTTGTCATCGTCATCGGAAATGCTCGGTTATAGTAATCTTTCACATCACTATATAGCATAAAACAAAGTACCTTTCTTTGTCCCTATGTCCTTTTGTATGCTTAAATCTTTAAAA
>NJDD01004697.1:42743-66299 GCA_002245505.1 Calephelis nemesis | reverse complement strand
AATTGAACTAAGCTAGAACGAGCCTATTCACTCTTTTTTCTAAAGACGTTTAAGTTGTAATACATCGGAAATGCTCGGTTATCGTAATCTTAGACATCACTATATAGTATAAAACAAAGTACCTTTTTTTGTCCCTATGTCCCTTTGTATGTTAAATCTCAAACTACAGAACGGATTTTGAAGCGGTTTCTTTTAATAGATAAAATGATTGAAGAGGAAGGTTTTTATGTATGTTTATACCCGTACGAAGTCGGGACGGGCCGCTATCTATTATGAAAATAATCCTCATTTCGCTTGGTCATCATATTACGCCTGTATTGTGATCATTGTTGTTGTGTTGGTTATTGACAGAAGAATGTTCTTATGAAAAGAAAAACCAGGAGAATTGCATGGAGAACGGTAAAAAAATACTTCATTTTTTCATAAACTATTAGTAGCTCTTAACGTCAAGCCATACGAAGTTTACCGTGTTGGCTGGTAATTCATAAATAGTTGTAAACTTAAGGTTATGCTTGAGTTAGTATTATTTTATTATTTTTTGCTTCTGTTATATTTTAAATGGTCTTGGAAATCAATTAAGCAGGCTTTATAAAAATTAATTACTTAATGTGTTGATAAGCGCATAACTTCCGCATGACTGTACCGATTTGGCTAATATTTTTTATTGTGTGTGTTATTGTCAGTAGAAGGTTCTTATAAAGAGAAAAATGCAGGGAATATGGGAAAACAATACTTTATTTTTCCCCATACAAACTGAATGGGTGGAATGAAGTTCGCCGGGGCAGCTAGTACACAATAAATACGGGCATGTGCAATACGGATGACTCCAGCGAATGTCAACCTACGTCTTCTATGATATCTACGTATGCGTCCATATTCGCTCTATAGGTATGTCTATTTTGTCAATCCCTCATCTGCCACTCTTACCGTGGCTGAACCAACGGAGCATAACCTTTCTTATTTTTAAAACACCTTTCAATCTTGCTCTTTCTCGGATCTCACTGTTGCGATAGCAGCGAACTGAAATGATAGGTTTAAGATAAAACAAACACTTAGTTTTAGGAGAAAGACTACGTTTTAAACGTTGTGTTATTCTTCTAATATAATTTTCAAGTCAAAGAAATGTTTATAAAATAAGACTTTTACTTTGTCTGGAGTACGAAGTAACGAGTCTAGTAGAAGTGTCACGAAGTCCCGAGGGAGCGACGGGATTGAACCAGATGTGGGTATAATTTACCTGTCAGAACTTTTTATTTTCCAATAAAAAAATTGTGTTAATAAATTTGACTTAGTATCCAACTTATAAACATGTCATGTCGCGAAATGTTGTTACGTGACGTAAATTACCTACCATTTACTCTGTCATTGTGTCAATTTTGCGTAGAAAATGGTGTCAGTTTTGCCATTGAATTGCTGCCATTAAATTAGTTATTTAGGTTATCACTATCTTCTTTCAACGACATTAGTGTCGTTGTCGTAAGAAAGAGGCAGAACATATTTAGTGTTATCAGATTAGTTTGTACAAGATATTTTTACAGACTTTTAATCAATTCTCAAAAAACGTTTATTAAAAACTTCACTACATGTCAACTACATGTCGAAAGTAATATAGGTAACACGTTTAAAATTTTCCATCTCATTTCTTTTTGTTTCGTTAAAAAAAGATAGCATGCACTTAAAATAAGTATAGTTAGTGTTCAGTAGAATAGCCACCAATGTACAGCTTTCTTAAACAAAATGATCAGTTATGAAAACCAAATAATTAATCCGTGGCACTTAATCTAGGGCGTGAAGATGTCAAGCGGCTGACGAGGGTACGGCTTACCGTTTACACAAACACAATTCTACAGAATTCATAATTGCCTCGAATATAACGAGATTTTACTATGGAATAGAATCATTTTTAAACAAAATTTATATTGTCTTTTATTTTGTCAGGATCGTGTGGTCTAGCACTCGATACTCTCTACCTAAACCATAAAGAACTTGGCGTTAAGATATGTATGTATGTATGTATTTAATGTATTATTATGTTAGGGGTCAGCGAAGAAGCATACAACTCTCTTGATGATAAACGACAACCATGACCATACCATCACAGATGTTATATTAGTGTGTACAACTGTATACAGTGTCACTTTTATAACATCACAGTTGTTATATAAGTGTGTACAACTGTATACAGTGGCACTTATATAACATCACGGATGTTATATAAGTGTGTACAACTGTATACAGTAGCACTTATATAACATCACGGATGTTATATAAGTGTGTACAACTGTATACAGTGGCACTTATATAACATCACGGATGTTATATAAGAGTGTACAACTGTATACAGTGGCACTTATATAACATCACAGATGTTATAATATAACTGCTGTCATCGTTAGGATTTCTTCATTTAAAGCTTCTGAACTAAAAAAACAAATATTAAATGTAAAGTTTAATTCTAAAAAATCAGTAAACTCTTGAAAGCTTACCACTGATGGTCCATTGGTGGTAAAGTGATGTGCAGCTACTTTACCTTTCCTGCTGTAATGGTAAGACTATCATGTTTTGGTCAGGTAATAAAGCCAGTAGACTTGCATAACCTAACATCCTGGCCACAGCGACTTATATATAATGTCTATGGCGTCTATACGTCCCGCTCCTCTCTTACCATCAGGAAAACGGTGTGCTTGCTTGCTGTCTTTTGAGATAAAAAATAATATCCTTTCCTAGACAAAAAGCGAGTCGGTCCGGGCTCCTTTGCAGAATAGACCATCTACCTTCCTTGCCAGGCAGAGGCAATGCAGGCGAGCATAGGCTTACCGTCACTAACACCGTGACATCTGACTAGGTGGTAGAGTTTCTCAGCGACTTACCCGGATTGGTACCACCGCCTTACCTATTCCTGCCGCCATAACGTCATGATGTGTTCCGGTTTGGAAGGTAATGTAGCCGGTACACGTACTTTTGCTCGAGGCCTAACATCCCAACCTCAGATTGGCAACGCACCAATACCACCTTGGGAGTATTTAGGCGGCGTAAATTTCTTACCATCAGGAAATCCGTCTGCTTGTTTCCCTTCCAATATCATACAAAAAAATTTTACAAGTTTTTAATATCAGATATTATAATAACAGGCTTTTGATGTTGGTTGGATGTTAGTTATTTATACTAATATTTAGAAATACGTAAATTAATATAAACATCCATATCCAGAAAATAATCATCAATGTTTGAACAAAATGTCATTTCCTGTTGGTAATAGAACCCGAACTTTGCTGTTCATTTCGGGCCAGTGGCGTTAGCCGTGTACTCTAATTCTTAAACCATCGACGAGTTAAAATATATATTTATGTAACGAATGACATCTGTACCTATCAAAAGAGCCTATAGTAGTAGTTATAGTAGCATCTACACGCCCATATCCCCAAACCGGTAGGCAGAAGTAAAACCAGGGCACCCACGACTTGCTGAAGACACAAAGTCCCGCAAGAGCCTGTGTATACTAGAATGTCAGAACGAAAATCTCTTTGCAATGTTATTCAATTAAACTTCAGTTTATATCTATTTAACCACTTATTAAAAAAAGGGGTGTTATAAGTTTAATGTGTCTGCCTGTGTCTATGTGTGGCAATATCACTTCTAAACGAATGAACCATTAATTATGATGCGGATTTTTTGTTTTAAATATCGAGATGGTTCGTATCTACATTAAGGGATACGTTCTGGGGTTATTGAAGGTTTTTAATTTTTTAGTAGTGTCTTCACGCCCATATCCCCGAAGCGGTAGGCAGAGGCACAACAAGGGCACCGACGACTAGCCGAAGACACTAAGTCCCACAATAGGTAGCAAGCTTATCGCCAACAGGGCACATATCCAACCCCGAGCAACACTTTTTTTTAGAAAATTGGAAAAACTACATTTTCTATCTGTGGCCCGGAATCAAACCCAGGACCTCTTGAAGTTAGGTTCAACACCTGCACTGCTAGACCGCCGTGGCGATTTTATGATAATACTAAAGTAATTGTGAGTCCACTTATGTCAAAATGATGTCATCGATTATTTTTGTTACTCTTAAAAATCTAGGATGTTTCAAAATGATACTCTACATTTTTCTATTTTATTTTAGTTTGCCTATAGTTGTAATGGTATTAAATATGACTGAAGCGAAACATCAACAATGAAAATATCCTGTATGAATATCTAAATATTAAAAACTAGCAGTTCGCGCAGCTTCGCCTGCGTAACTTGGCTTCTACTATACCGATTTGGATGAAACAAAGCCTATGTCACTCCTGGATAATGTAGCTTTTGAATGGTGTAAGAATTTTTAGAATCGGTCCAGTAGTTTTTGAGCCTATTCATTACAAGCAAACAAAGTTTTCCTCTTTATAATATTAGTATGACGACTAGCTAGGATGACATTGTAACATCAAATTCCTCGGGTTTTATACAAAAGTGGTGTCAAAAGTCTACGAAACTGGCGTGTTTGTGTAAAAAGAGTGACAAATGTGGAGGAAACTAAGCAGGTCTGCAAGGCACGTGACATTTGACAACCTATACTCCTACTTACCCAATAAAAGACTTGGCATGAAGATAGCATTTATGCATATTAAAACACGAGTTAAATTCTAAATAACTTTAATAATTTCGAAACCCTCTGGAAATAGACTAATTAAAATTGTAAATAATTAGATTTAATTTAATACGACATACATAATGTAGAATATATCTTTTATAATTTATATATGTATACACATAACAACATATATACTGTTAAATTTTATTGTAAAAAAAAATACCAACCTAACCTAATACTCAAATCTAACAACTGGAGCGCCAGACCACGAAGGCAATCAATATTTTTTATTGGGTTAACAAAATATAATAAAAATATACTGAGGACACTTCCAAAGACTTTCTTTCGGGTTTGTAGTTCAAAAACTTTTAAAGATTACTTAGGTTACACCCCTTCCCAAAAACTTCTCAACGAAAAAGAAAATTGTTTTACAACTTATCAGTTAAACTTTTAGTAACGTATTCGTAGGTGGAACTAACCGATAAAAACATATTGAAGATATCCTTTGGGAACCTTATTTTCTCGTAAAATCCTTAACTCGAGACCTATTTTCAATAAAAATAAATTCTATTGTTGATTTCAGCTTTTTCGTCGATTTTCACATAACAACAAAAGTATTATCGAATTAAAAAACTAAAACAGTAAAAGCAAGTGCATTATTGAAATAAGTTTAAGAAAAGTATCTTTACGCCCATATCCCCGAAGAGATAGCCAGAGTCACAACCAAGGCACTCACGACTAGCCGAAGACACAAAGTCCCACAATGTGATAGGTGGCAAGCCTATCGCCAACCGGGCACACATCCAATACCAACCAATTTTTTTTTAATCAGTAAATTGTAAAAATCGCATTTTCTGTATGTTTCCCGACCCGATCGAACCCGGGACATCATGAAGTTAAGTCCAACACGCGGACCGCTAGACCACAGAGACGGTTGAATAAGTTTTTAACAAAAAAATTTTTTTAAGAGTTTTTATTTATAAAGGCTGCAGTATACTTAAGCCGTGTTAATAAAAAACATAAACGCCCTTTAAACACGCGTTACACCTAGCAAACATTGTCTAAAACTGGATTCTCAACCTGACATGTATAACATAACACGTCATCTAAATATTTTTAGTGATACGGCGGAACAATACTAGTAAGCTTTTACTGTTACGAATACTGTTAATACGTTAGTCTTAACAGGATAGGACAATGTTGGTAATCTTAGGTTATATGACCAAATTTGGCCTTCACCATCACATCTTCTTTATTATAATATCATAACATTTTATTGTCATCAAACTTGTGATGTATGCCAAAAACGGGTATGTATCAATGGGTTGAGGTAAGAATTTTTAAATTCTAGTAACAAGAATATCAGGCGCACAAGCATTGCATGTTAAATAAAACTTATAATAGAAAAGCATTATTTAAAAATCGCCTATGTGGTCTAGCGGTCTGGCGTCGGGCTTTTTGGAGTCCCGGGCTCGATCACCGGGTCGGGTAGCAAAATAGAAAATGTATATTTTCAATTTTCTATTGAAAAATAAAGTTACCCAGGATTGAATATGTGCCCGGTTGGCGATAGGCTGGCCACCTACCACATTGTGGGACTTAGTGTCTTCGGATAGTCTTGGGCGCCTTGGTTGTACCTCTGCCTACCTCTTCGGGGGTATGGGCGTGAAGATACTTTACTTTACTACTTATTTAAAAAAGCTAGACAATAACAACAATAATATTGAGGTCGTGTCATGTATTTTTTTGAAAGACTTATAATTCTGGTCAAAAATTTGAGACACACTATTAACATTTGTATTTATATTGTACTAGCGGCCCGCATCGGCTACGCACGGGGATAAAATATACATATAAACTTTTCTCTTCAACCACTTTATCTATTAAAATACCGCATCAAAATCCGCTGCGTAGTTTTAAAGATTTAAGCATACAAAAAACATAAGGACTGAGGAAGCAACTTCGTTTTATGCTAGAGAGTGATTAGGACTATTGGCCTGTAATGATAGGAAGATAAAGGAAGATAAATAAAATAAAACATCTACGACCTCTTAAATAAAATTAAACTTATTTTTCATATCACAGATTCTTATAGGCAACGCAACATTACCACATGTGATGATTATAGGCGGCGTATATTTCTTATATACAATCAAAATATCCGCCATCGTGTTTTCCCGCCAATTCCCCAAAAAACATTACCAATGCAAAACGGTGACAAATGGTGTCTTCAATTCAGAATCCAAAAAATGATATTGTACATAAAATATGAAATTGATACCATTGAAATCTATTTGTTATGAAATACGTTCGGAGGCGGATATTTTATTGGGAGATATGTTCCCCGAGGAGGAAACCTTCGTACCGTTTTATCGGTTAGTTTTGAGATATGGCAGAAAACAATTGGGATAAGAAACCGATAATTTTTTGGTTGTGAATTTTGCAAGTTTTTTACGTGTTGAAAATATTGTTAGAAGGTTGTTAAATCTTTGCGTTTAAGAAAATAAAAGTGCGAGCTCTTGGAGTCTTTATAAATGTGTTTGCCATTATATGCGTTCGTGAGTTATATATTAATACATGATGGCAAAACTTTGGACCCATTTTATCACACTTATCGTGTCTAAGTGCAGAACGCTAATATTTTTCAATAATAATGCTTACAAAGTACATTTTTGTCATCTAACTACGAAACAACACTAAATCGATAGTGTTAGGAGAGTTGTAGAAGTAGAAGATAGATGAGGATAGGGACAAAGACTATTATTGAATCTAACCTAACAAAATACGATATACACAAATATTTCAATCATTTACAAAAGAGTTGTGTAGGAATGACTTTTTAATTATATGTAGCTGAAATAGAATAAATTAAAACTGGATCATAAACAGATTATGTAAATTTCGTAACGATTATTGATTGAATAGCTAAAGAAGCTTTCAATGTGAACAAAGCCAGGGGCGACAGCTATTCTTAACACAATATTTAACATTGTAATCATCCAAGGGCCCTAAAAGTTAAAAATAATGTCTTCATAAATGCCTCGTCAGCTTCCGCTATTGCCGCGAATAAATGCATCCCAAAACCACGTATATTCTTATCATGTTCAAATAAAAAGGCGAAAGTGCCATTTTAATGCTTGCCCCTTCCTACGTCCCTAAGGTTGTTAAGTAGGGATGTTCTGCATTTATCGATATATTTTTTAATAATATTCAAAGTGGTTGCAATAACAGAACATTTTATTATTTATTATAGATATCTAATCATACAAATCTGATAAACGTTTTTTACCCAATAATAAAATCACTTCTATGAAAACAAAGCTTACTTGCAGAATTTATATGCTCGTATTAACGCGAATGTCGTATTTATCAATATTTATAGTTCCCGTTACTTTAACCCAGCATATATGATAAATTAAACACTTCAACTATCCAACTACTATCCAACTACGTAGCAGTTCGTTCCTTTTTAAGGTTGATTCTCACCTTTGTCTTGTTTCGGTTTTGAGAAGTAAAGTAGATAATAAAATTTGATAAGATGCTACTTAATATCTCCATTTGCGGTTGATACATTATAACAATATTTTGTTATAAACTTAAACCAATCACAGATCACTTTCTTAAACCGACTTAAAAAAGGAGGAGGTTATACCTATTTTTGACTCCTATATTTTTACATATGTTAATCAATATCCTTAATTTCTGAACTGATTTTGAAATTATTATTTTTTAAAGAACGTATTTCACATTGCTACCAAGTCAGGATCAGATGATGAGATCCCAGGGAAATCGAGGTCATTTTTTACAGTTTTACAACGCTTAAATTATCATGTCATCTAAAATTAAAATATCGATAAATGAAAACTCATATCCCAACACTAGTGTCACACGAAAAGAGCACCCAAAAGACTCGGCTTAATAAAAACAAGTCTATTGAGCGTTCATAATTCAGTTTCAACTGTAATCTGAATTTCAATTTGATGTACATTGTACTGGTGGAAATTGAAATTTATTCATTTCATTGCAGTCATTTTTTATTTTAATGTTTTCCAGTTGTTTTCCGTGCATTCTGGACTGGAAATTAAACAATATGACACTATGAATGTGTTTATTACTATTCATTTATTATTGTCTTAAACCCTTATGAATAAACATTGGACAATGTTACGACTATCTCTGCGCTATGAAGTTTATGTGTTAGTTTGGTTTCCCAATTTTATATTCTAACTAGCTGTCCCGGCGAACTTCGTTCCACCCGTTCAGTTTGTATGGGAAAAAGTAAAATGTAGTTTTTCTTAGTTTTCTCGCAAGTTTTTTCCTTTTTCTTATCTTTTAAACCTTCCCTGGACTTAAACAAATAATTCAAAACCAAAATTAGCGAAATCGGTTCAGCCGTTCTCGAGTTTTAGCAAAACTAACGAACAGCAACTGATTTTTATATATATAGATGGGACTTTATTATGTCGATGAGTGCTAGTTCAAATCCTCTTATACATATATGTGAGTTTATCAGAAGTGGATTTTTCTAAGAAACTAGATATTTCTGGAAACTAAAGTTAATGCTAGCTACCAACCGGCCGTAACCGTATTTTATAGATACAAGTTTTTGATTGGTATTCTCCTTTCGATACTATATATTATGTTAAAATACACTGATCTACGCTTTTAGTTTCATCCAAATCCATTCAGTAGTTAGTGCGTAAAAGACTAACAAACGTTATTATACTCTCACAAACTTCCACATTTATTAAAATAAGTAAGATAATAAGATTTTTAACAGTTTACGATTTTCCATCTAAAGTAGTTCTAGGCGGTTGTAAATACGCCTCCTAACGAAGGCACATCTAGAAAAACGTATTACTGTCTAATTTATCTTGCTACGTAAAAAGTTTGCACTTATCCGTCAAGTGAAAAACATAATCATAATTGTTAATTATTATCAGAAGTGTTAGTTTGTCTATACCCAATAATCATTGCACTGTAACATCTTAATAATATCCAAAGTTATTACCGGAAAAGTGCTTTTCCTTGTCACGTGTTTCAACAAAAACTCCCATTCACGAACTTCGTACAATGGGCCAGAGGCAGACCTTTTGTTGTACGTGACAGAATTTTATGGCAATCTTTATTGTTTATTTCCCCTTACTTAAAGCTTTATGACTAAGTTTTGATTGGTATTCGCCTATCGATAGTAGATATTAAAAAAAAAAGTATCTTCACGCCCATATCCCCGAAGAGGTAGGCAGAGGCACAACCAGGGCACCCACGACTAGCCGAAGATACTAAGTCCCATAATGTGATAGGTGGCAAGCCTATCGCCAACCGGGCACGTTTCCAATCCCGACCAACATTTTTTTTAATTAGAAAATTGGAAAAATCCAATTTTTTGTTGGCCGACCCGGGTTTCGAACCCGAGACCTCATGCAGTCAAGTCCAACACCCGGACCGCTCGACCACAGAGGCGACCACAGAGGATAGTAGATATTAATATTAAAATAGACTGATCTACGTTTTTAGCGTCGGTAATGTGATAAATGACTACGGTTTTCAATAGAAGTTCTCTTCTCATCTGTATCGCCTATATGTAGTCTAGTAGTCTGATTATGGTACTGGCTGCTTACAGTTCTGAGTTTTATTTGCTAATCAGCCAACTTTAAAATGTATTTTGTCCGACAACAACTACGTTATCAGACCCGTATCTTCGAAGAGTTAGATAGAAATACCACTAGGATACCAACGATTTGTAAATAATACTACGAGTACTAGTAATTACTTCCGCAATTTGATAGGTCCCATTATACTTAAAATTAATCTTAGGCAAAATCTAACTTGGTTTAGTAGTTAAAATAGTTTCACTAATAAATGGAAATGCACAATCTTTGTCAGCTAACTAACTAACTAACTAAGCTAACTATTTTAATTGATATTTTATGTGTTATATTTCTTTTCGTTATATTAAGAGCGCCATCGTGCAAAATTTCTTTGAATATATCACCTAACATAAGGTTGCCTGGAAGATATCACTATTTTGGCGATAAGGCCGCCTTTGTGTATCACTTAGTTTTTAAGTTTCTTTAAATGTATTTATTTTTATGTATTTTGGTGCACAAAAAGAGTTATTCTATTCTATTCTATAACTAACTACATCGAGCAACCGCGAGGCTCGGGTTCGATTCCCGGCGGGGGTAGGCATTTGTGTGATGAACATTTAGATGTCTGCATTTTTGGGTCTGGGTGTTTATAAAATTTATTCTGGTGTCTTTTTATGTATTTCTATGTATTAGTATCGTTGACTAACACCCATAACACAAGCATATAGTTTGCTTACTTTGGGGTTAGATTCAATTTGTGTATCTTGTCTGGGGATATTTATTAAATTAATTAATTAATTTCATTGCGAGTTAATTCTAGTTTAATTTTAACCTAAATTGGGCGACTTATACTTCAATTTATAGTCTTAACACTAAACAAAGACTCCCTGCTCTTTGTCTGCACAAAAACTAACTTAGGTATAAAAGCACTTCGATTTTGCTCTAAACCTAAATCTATTTTCGTTTTATCTTAGTCTAAATTGGTTGATTAAGTATATAAGCCTCTTTAGTAAATGAAAGTGGCAACTCCACTTAACTCGAAAACTAAAGTGCCCTCGTTGCTTATAATTAAAGTAAAGCGAAACACTGACCCAGATAGAGTTAAAATGTTCTTGCCGGCCTACGAATGCAAATTGAGTTATTATTTACACCTGCTGGCCTGAGTGTTCGATGTTTCGCTAGTTCAATTAAATACTAGTTAGGCTGTGGGAATTTTGGCAACTTTCGTAATCGTTATTATCTCTTTTTAGATTACTCATTATATATAGTTATACATTATAATTAAAAAATATAGTAGTTCTATTTAAATTATGCACTTTCACGTCAAGCTTCAGAAATCCGAATGTATTTTAAAGATATATCAATATAGCGTTGTTATTGCTTAATTAATCATTTCGCTTAAATTTAGATTAGGTCAGCCAATTTAAAAATAAAAGTATAAAGAGCTAAAAGTGTAAAGACGAAGCGCATAATTAAAATAGTAGTACTGTAAGGATCTTCACGCCACGAAGTCAAGTGCGACGACGGACCGCTAGACCACAGAGGCGATATTACGCTAAGTTTACTAGTAAGTTTATTATTTTTGAAAAATTTTTTAGTGTTAGAAAATAAAAAAAGCGGACAAAGTTTTGTGGCGTTGCCGATCTAAGACAACCATAATGACGATAAAGCAAATAAGCATACCAGGCAGGTACAAATCAATTAACGTACAATTTTAATACAGCTCAGTTATAACTAAAAACATAAAATAAATTTATATGAAAAAAGGTACAGGGTAAAATACAGTAATGATTTAGTATATAATTTTGAATGTCCCATATATTACAACGACAGAACAAAATTAAAACTTTTGCAGGAAATCACCATTACGAATGAATGAAAAAATATAACAGTCTCAAAAGAAAAACAAAGTTATGAATCTAAATAAAAAAGTTACAAACAAAACATAAACTCTATTCCGTAAATTGGAACGAAGTCGGCTCCATAAACTGACTCATAAAGCTACAAAACATCGTAGCCGCTACGCTGCTACGTATATGTAGATGCTACGAATGACGTAGAGCTCATACTTATGCGAGCTAATGTTGCAGTTACATTATCAAATAATTTATATTGCTTTAAGTCTGCTTGTCTAGTAACTACAAGTAGTAAAGTAACTAGTGAATTGTAACAAGATCGAACGATCCGAAGAAATTTTATCACTATAATTTTATTTCGTATTCCATTTATAATTACAATACGAAAACTAATTTGAACATTGTGGCCTTATCTATTCCTGCCGCCATAACGCACTTGCCGTTGACGTGTTCCGGTTTGGAGGATAAGGTTGGCAATGCAACATTACCACCTTTGGTCTCTCTAGGTGGCGTGAATTTCTTACCATGATTTAATCCATCTTCTTGTTTGCCTTCCATTATTACAAAAATAAAAAAGAAATTAAATATATACAAGTGTTTATATAAGCGGAGATTATAAAAGAATCCATAATATTAACATTCGGTCTTGAAGTATTTATATTTGTTGTTTCGAATTAATTGTATTTCTCCCTTTTCTTAAATTGAAAAGGCATAAAACCAATCCCAAAACTTTCAAATTGTTAACAATGGTGTGCGTAGAAGTAAGTGTCTCAAATAAAAGCACACAATATCTAAATAAATATCAAAGCAAGGCAAGTAAGCACTGGCCGATAAATAAAAGTAGTATCTTATTTTATGTAGAAATTTAAAACAACCAATTTGGCTTTTAGTATACATACGTATTAGTAAGAATGGTGGTATACATTTTGTCATTTGTCCTTTGTCCAGAAATAATTTTATCGTGACTTCATACATTGGTGTTGAAATCAGATGCAGAAATTAAAAACTAATTAAACTGAATATGCCAAATCACTTTTACGCTAAAACTGCTTTTATTCTATTGATTTTTTGCTAAACGTTTTCCAGGACATTTGTGTTAGTTTCTTAGATATGACATGAAAACGCGGTAACTGCCTATTTTCGTAATAATACTCGTATGAAAGCGAAATGTTTATATACTTAATAACTTGTTAAAATTTAGATAGTGAATTTGATGATTCCATCAAACTGACATAGATTTCTGTGTAAAGATAGAAAAAAAACAAACGCACCTGATTTTATCGTTTAGTCACCTATTTAATATATTACTACTATTGAAATGTAAGAGTGGTTTATGAACTTTTTTAATTTCTTCCCGTGTTGGTTCCGGCTTCTTTGCAGAATAGATTCTTTTGCCTTCCTGCCAGGCAGCTCGTAAAACGCGAGTACAGGCTTACAGTCACTAACACCGTGACAACTGACTAGGAGGTAGAGTTTCGCAGCGACTCACCCGGATTGGTACCACTTCCTTACCATTCTTGCCGCCATGGCGTCATGACGTGTTCCGGTTCGGAGGGTAAGGTAGCCGGTAAATTTACTTTTGCTCGAGACCTAATATCACGGTCTCAGGTTGGCAACGCAGCATTACCATCTTTGGTCTCTCTACGCGGCGTGAATTTCTTACCATCAAGAAATCCATCTGCTTGTTTGCCTTTCAATATCATAAAAAAATGTTAGTAGATAAAAAACTTTTTAGATGAAGATCTCCACAGAAGAAGAAACTAACCACAAACCAGCGCCACCGCTGCTCATTTTTCTCTTTAACAGAAAAAAAGAAAACAAAATTGTAGCTATTTTTAAAATTAAATGATTTCACTTGTGCTCGCAACATTGTACAGTGCCATCAAAATTATGACAAAATGTCTAAATTAGTGTTATGACTACAACACACAGCACACATTAGTTAGCTTTGAATTTCGAAATTTACAAGCTGCGTAATGTACAGACATAACCGACTGCTGAAATCCGGAGGTTAAGGATAGATTAAAGGGTTACTGTTGTAATATAGTGCAGTAAGCACAGTAGGGAGGATTTAATAATGGATCTTCACGTTGTACATGTTTGGGAGTCTAAATAGGGCATAGTGAATCTTATAATGAACTAGCTGTTGCCTGCGGCATCGCCAGCGTTTTTACAGGAACTCGTAGTGCGATCGAGATAAAAAGTAGCCTGTATGTTAAGGGGCCATATACGCTAAAATACGTCAGCAGTTTACTATTTTTTTGATACAAAGCAATCATGGATCTTGGTGACAGAAATACACAAGATTATCATGAATATGCTTTATAAGACTAGTGTTTCCAAAACACGATTCATTTCACTTTGCTCGATAGAAAAAAATCAAAAAGTTAACCCTTTTTTGAAAGCTTTTGCTTTCTGTCTACATCAATTGTGAAATTATCGACACCAGATTTAACATAAACATAGATAAGTATTATACCTAAAATATAAGTGTTTCAGTTTTTATATTTTTTTTCAATTTACTTTTATAATGTCAAAAATAGTGATTTGTCGCTTAAGACGTTTACTTTAGAGCGCCATTGTTCATAGTAATCGTGGAACGGGGGAGCGCGGTGATTGGCTCTTCTGGCTGACTGAGTATGGGGCCTGAATCTAGGTTTCTACCCTTAACCCTTACCCTTACCATACATACATACTAAAAACCTTCGCATTTATAATAATAATAGGATTCGTTTTATCAAATATCATAAGCTAAAATTGTTCAATTGCCTTCGACAAAACATATATGTAACGTCGTTAATAATTTCGATTACATCAAACAAAAATATCAGTAATGTAATCAATCTATCCGTTCCAAGAGTTATGATGACACAGACAGACAGAGTAAGACACGATAAACTTAAAACATCGTTTTGGCGTCGTGGGTCAGTAAACGGAATAAATGTTTTCTCCAATTATTAGTTAAAACCATTTTAACTAAAATCTCGGAATAAGGTACCTGAAAACGTAGAAAATAATAAAAAACGACTGGTTGCCCTCCGGGAGTGCCGGCAGAAGTGAATACTTGAATATTAACGTTGTTCATTTTTGATATTTTCGAATGGTTAGGGAATAATTTTGAACGAATTGCTTTAATTATCAGTATGAAAGTACTATCATTTATGTGGTAGAATACAATATTCATTTATTGCGCTATCGTACACAAACATGACAACGTGAACATTCGCGCAAGCGCCCTGCGCCGTCTTACGAATTTTCGATCAGGTCCTGTGTCCTGATCGACTTCTAAACTCGTTTAGAAGTTTTCACCCATTCCAAAAAAAGTTCAAAGAAGTTTTTACTTCAAAAAACTTAAATGAAAGAAAAAAAAATATTTTCGTTCGGTGGACTTACTGTATTTGACTAGTTATGGTCGTACCTCTGCCTACTATTTTGGAGATGTGGGTACAGTGTTATTTCTCATTTATTTTTTAAATATTCTAAGTATTATATTAAACTATATACATCTATCGTTTCTGCCAATGTCCCTTGTGTCCTTGAACCACTTGGTCTCAGCCGATCTGATGGAAAGAGACCCGATGGTATGACTTTGGTTCCCTGGAAAAATGGTAAGTGCCTTTTATGGGATGCAACTTGCGTTAGTACCTTTGCTCCGAGTCATCTCAATCGTACAACATCGTCACCCGCAGGGGCTGCTGAAGATGCAGCATTTAAAAAAAAAAACAAAAATATGCAGCTCTGAAAAATACCTATTTGTTTATTCCTATTGCAGTAGAGACAATGGGAACAATGTGCCATGAAGCTAAATGCTTCATTTACGAATTAGGGCACAGGCTCCGAGATAACGGGCATGACACCCGCTCCGGCTCATTTTTGGTGCAAAGACTCGCCATGATGGAGATGGCCAGCATCCAACGTGGTAATGCCGCTAGGGTCATGGGTACTTTTGCACCAGGAATGCTTCGAGGTGGTTTAATTGAATAATTATTTATTAGTTATATGGTTTTTTAAGGTAGGTTTTAATATTGTTTTTGGCAAATCTATTAAGAAAGTCATAAATTTATTGCGTTAAGTGTATTTAAGCCCCTCTGAGTATATTATTCATAATTATATGTCTTATATTATATATACATCTGTATTTTTTTAAAATACTCTTGCTAACTGTTAAGTATACTTTATTTAAAACAGTTGATTATCTAAATCGTCAGTAACGAACACAATATTGGAATCGGTCTTTTTTCTGTCCACTAAAACAAAAGATGTTGTAAATTTGTTCCATGGAATCGTTTCATCAAAAATGTATGTAAAAACTATTTTTCCATCTTTCTCATGAAATATTTGTGCAGGAACTTGTCGATTTAGAGACTTGAATTTCGGGTAACGCGTCTTCAAACCACTTCTTCTTTCTACAGCCACGTAAATGGATGTAGGTAATGTGTTTCAAACGTTCAGTGCTGGAGACGTAACTTTTATTGAAGGTACTAAAACACTCATTAATAAGCTTTTTATTGTGAAAGACGCAACGTCTTATTCTCGTAACTAGTAATAATATTGGTTCCAATCTTTTAAACTACGAATTTTTAAATTCAAATTGAATCCCTATAGTAATATGATTTTATTTTATAATATAAAACTTATAGGCAACAATAATATCAATAAATAAAAGCAGCTGTTAACGACCTGTCGAAAATCTGCATCTCTAAATTATTATTTTTTATCTTTTGAAAAGATTAAAGATATAAATTATTAGCAAAACACACGCGCTTATGCGTTACGTATAGTTTTAATTTATGTTAGTGTCCAAACTCACTCAAGTTAGGAAAAGGGACAACATATTTTTTCTATGATAGCGAATAAGCATATACGTAAGGGAAGGAGGTTTGGTATATGTTTTGTTCCCTTGTAAGTTTAGGTGAATAGGTCAGCATTAAACTTTGAATCCTCATACCTTATTCAATTTGTGACTTATAGGTGTCAATCATACGCATATAGATGTCTATGTTGAGGACGGAATCGTCGTACACATAAGTAAATGGTAATTTTAGTTGACATTTTTCTTTAGGCTTAACATATATACTAGCTCATTAAAGTAAGTTTTAGTAATTGGATTATTGGGTTTCCATTTTCATAAAGGATTTGTATTGTTTCATGTGATGAAATTAAATGAGCGGTATTAGCTTCATAGAAGTACCAACCTTATAGTCAGTAATTGCTACACGAAATGTTTAGTATTGTTTTCTTTTTCATTTGACATGTAAAAATAAAATAAATATTGATTTTTTATGCACACTTTACATCGCAAGTGATCTATTATTATACAAATCTGGATGCAGATGTAGAAGTATTTATTTGTCTAATCTTTTTTCTTTGTGATTTATTTACTTCTTTTTATTACCCTATTTAAGTAAAGCTATAATGCAATATGTTTAATAAATTACTTACAATTATATAATTAAAAGCACATTTACAAATGATTCTTGGTGTATAAATAAGTTTTAGTCTTCATCGGGTTTAGGAAGTTAAATTACATAAATATTTAAAATTTTTTGATACTCGGTAAAACCTTTGCTTGCTTTTAATACGGAATACGAAAATATTGTGATGCTATGAGGCTAGAAATAGAAAAGGTGGTGATACCAATCCTGGCGGTATGTTGTTCACCGCACTATCACCTAGTTATGAATAACTTCACTAGTAGAATAGCTCAGTTACCAGCAACGGTTGACGAGTTTGTCACATTCCAACACCAACGACCTTTCAAACGGATGACGCTAAGGATATCACTAGATTTATAAAATACTAGCACTTTCACGCAGATTCGCTTGTGTAACTTGGCTTCTACTGCAACGATTTGGATGGAACAAAGCCTATGTCACTCAGGGATAATGTAGAAATCGGTCTAGTAGTTTCGGAGCCTTTTCATGTCAAACAAACAAAAAATCAAACCTTTCCTCTTTATAATATAAGTATAGATATAGAAAACTGCCTCTTACAATAACTTTGAAATCAACAGAATATGGCGTCATTGATGCCGTCTGAATAAGACCAGTAGATTTTATTAGCTTTTGCTTTTAATAGCACTTGGGCTTGGAGTTTTATTATTCAATTATAAATTGTGATGTTTCCTTGGTTCAATCGGTCTAAATAAAGCTTTTCAACAAGTTTTACAAACTTTTGTACAGGGTTCTTGGTATGCTTGATTGTAATAAATTATTTTGAACCATTTTTGTAGCTTTAAGTGTTGCAAATGGGCAAACCATTTAAAATGTTTTTAGATCAGAAAACCATTCTAATATTGAATTTTAGTAATAGCTATAATCTTGCCTCTGTGGTCCAGCGGTTCAGTAGTTGGACTTGACCACATTAGGTCATGTGTTCAAATCCCGGTTTGGGCAACAGTAAGAAAATTGAAAAATTTCAATTTTAATAAAAGAAAACGTTTTTAAAAAAATGTTTCTCTAGATTGGATATGAGCCCGGTTGGCGATAGGCTTGCCACCTATCACTTGTGCATTGTGCATTGTGGGACTTAGTGTCTTCGGCTAGTCGTGGGTGCCCTGGTTGTGACTCTGCCTACCTCTTAGGGTATATGGGTGTGAAGTTACTATGATTTTTGACTACGATTTTAACTTTGATTTTAACTATTATTCGTTGGTCGAGTGGCTAGCGTACTCGCCTAACTACATCGACCAACCGCGAGGCTCGGGTTCGATTCCCGACGGGGGCAGGCATTTGTGTGATGAACATTTAGATGTCTGCATTTCCGGGTCTGGGTGTTTTTTAAATTTATTCTGGTATCTATTTAAGTATTTATATGTAATAGTATCGTTAACTTACACCCATAACACAAGCATATAATTTGCTTACTTTGGGGTTAGATTCAATTTGTGTGATTTGTCCAGGGATATTTATTTATTTATTATTATTTTGACCAGATTAACGTATATCCCCAAGATAAATTTCTTTATAATGAACTATGATTGAGTTACAAATCAAAATTACTCCCTCACAAAATTTCACATTAAAAATACAGTAATAATGTTAATAAATATAAATTTAAACTACCGCCGGTAATATTTATAGCGAAAACAGGCGTTTGGTCCTATAAAGGCATGCTTAGGTACAAGCACGACCCACGACTAGCCGAAGACACAATTCCACGATGTGATGAATGGTAAGCCTATCGCCAACCGGCACATATCCAATCTAGAGAAACATTGTTTTGTTTTTTGTTTTTTCTTTTTGGTGGCGAACCTGGTCATCGAACTTGGGACCTTATGAAGTTAAGAAAAACACCGGGCTGCTATCCCACAGAGGCCATTTAACTTTGACTTTTATGAGCAGGTCCCAATAATATTTATTTATTTTATTTATTCACTCTGTCTATAAATTCTGTAAGGATACAGGCGTTGTAGTAAGGTTGTTACAATGCGGGCTATTTTTTTTATTTTATGATATTGGAAGGCAAACAAAAAAACAGATCTCCTGATGGTAAAAACATTACGCCGCCTAGAGACACCTAAGGTGGTAATTGTGCGTTTCCAACCTTAGGCTATGTATTAGGTTTCGAGCAAAATTAAGTTTACTTTCTACCTTATCTTCCGAACCGGAACATGTAAGTTGCAAGCGCTGACGTTATGGCGGCAGGAATAGCTAAGGCGGTGGCACCAATCCAGACGAGTCGCTACGAAACTCTACCACCTAATCAGATGTCACGGTGTTAGTGACGCTAAGCCTATGCTCACCTTTTACGTGCTGCCCGGTAGTAAGGTAGACGGTCTACACTGGAATGGAGCCCGGACCAACATGGAGAATTGTACGTAAGAGTTCAACTCAAATTAAAATATGAATACAAGTTGAATATGCGAATTCCATGAATATTAACACAAAATGGATACATATTTTAAAATCTTAATATTAATACTTGAAGCAACCCTTTTTACGAAAATTGCGCTGACGGAGGAGTATGAAATTTGGCACACTTCAGTTTATGTGTAGGAGAAGTGCAGAACGCTTATATTTTTTAATGATAATGTTTATGAAGTGCATTAATTCAAAAAATAGAACATTATACGTACTACCATGCATTTGACACACACAAACAAATATATTAATGGTAACGATAAAAGATCACAGATTGCGCACAAACTGTAACTATACAGTTTGGAAACAAGGTAGTTGGCCTGGAGAAATGAAGATAGCGTCCATACCAACAAGATATTAAAATTTGTTATGGTCGGATTTCGACCAATAGGCGACCACTAGTATGTATAAAATTACATTAGCAAAATAAAATATAAGTATATGTCTATTTGCTACTTTTTAAAGCTTAAACATTTTAATCTCCTCTGTAGTCTAGCGGTTCAGTTGTTGGAGTTGACTGCAAGAGGTCCCGGGTTCGAATCCTGAGTCCTGCAACAAAATAAAAATTTGTTTTTTTTTCAATTTTCTAATAAAAAAACGTTGTTTGGGATTGTATATGTGCCCGGTTGGCGATAGGCTTGCCACCTATCACATAGTGGGACTTAATATCTTCGGCTAGTACTGGGTGCCCTGGTTGTGCCTCTGCCTACGTCTTCCGGGATATGGTCGTGAAGATACTTTTTTTAAACATTTTGACGTCTTTTTTGTCATGAATGGTGAGTTAATAAATGTATTAATATCTAAATATTTTCTTTCTTTCCATGGCAATTATTCTAAACAAATAAAGTCTTGTAAGAAAATTGTTCAGACTGCCATAAAAATTCCAATCCACAGTATAATTTGAGTCGGATGCATATCAAATACGGGATATATTTAAAAAAGCTCGTTTTCAGGATTCAATATCCGTGTTCGAATATCACTGATTCATATGTCACGTATCATAAGTACTGTGACAATACATAATGTTTAAAATGGGACTGTCCTATTACTCGACAACGTTTTTATTAGAGATTTTTAACAAAGGTAGAATTGGTGACAATAAATCTTACATCGCTTCATGTAAGCTGGCAAGTAAGCAGATACTTTATTCAAGGAAACTATCATACTTAAATGAACGACAGAGACCAGTGATTTGAACCTAAATATCTGTCTCTTCTTACACCGACAATAAGAACCGAATAGATTTCTAATTTAAAGTTCATGTTTTTTTTTATGTCAAACCACGATTTTTTCTATTGAGTAGGCATTTTTTTAAATTATTTTTTGTCGGTAAATAGAATATACCCCTGAGGTAATTGCATAAATTTTATGGCAAAGAGTTGCCATTTTTTGAGTGGTACTTCATAAAATGTACATACTGTTTTGTAGAGTGTTGCTTCGTTACTTTACGTTATTTTATGTTATGAAATGAAACAAGCAGATCTTCGTGATAATACACAAACGTCACCTTTAAGGTAGGATTTTAGTCCACGTTTGCAAGGCTTCTTCTAGTCTTCTAACTCTCCAACCCGAACGGTCGAAAAGTAGATGTTTCATTTAAAAAAGCTGGCCAAGTGCGAGTCGGATGCGAGACGAAGGGTTCCTTGTATGTGTGATTTTCGACACATATCAGGGCAGCATTACGTTACATTTTTATAGTTAATTTATTTCTAAATGTTTACTTACATGTATTCAAGTTTCTACATGTTTATTAAGATAGAGTAAAATTGCTTAAAAATTACGTTTATTCTATAGGAACCCCTGTTTAACATTTACTTTTTCATTATTTAATTATTTATTTTGAAAGTTAATATGCAAGTAAATATTCTGCGAAAGTTTAAAGAGTCTACCTGTAACCGTTCTTGATATTGAAAAAAATACGAAAAAAGACACGTTTATTGTACCCCTTTAATATTTTTTTTCAAATTTTTAGTATTTGTTATAATAGTAGTAACAAAAATACATAATTTGTGAAATTTCAGCTTTCTAGCTATCACGGTTTATGAGATACAGCCTGGAGGCAGACAGACAGACAGAGAGCGGAGAATCAGGCTTAGTAATAAGGTTTCCATTTTTGCCCTTTGGTTACGGAACCCTAAAAAATGTACTTATTGCTTTTGCGTTGTTAGATTTTGATTTTCAAAACAAAATGTCCCGTTTTAATTCGTAGTGTATATGGGTACATTATTACGAGCCGACTTATGTCAGGTTCGGTAGTATTTTGAGTCTGTGTAAAATGAAATACAAATTTTATTTCACTCGAAAAGTATTATTTAAAGTATTCGATTCGAATGAAAATTATTTCACTCAGTTTTCTTACAGAAGTAGAAATTTGAAATCATGCGGTACGTAACTGAAAACGTTTGAGTTTTACGATGACTTTTTCGGATCGGTACCACCGTTTTATATAATCTAACTGTAATATAAATGTTATGTTGTCATTATCATGTTTCTACTTACAGAATAAGTTATTGTAAACGGCCAAAAAGACAAACGACGTCAATAAAAAAATATAAAAACATGTTAAGAACTCTTATTTTAAAATATCTTATCAAGCACCCCTTGTTGATTTCGAAGCAAGCTTGTTGGGCTTGCATCAAAATGTTTTTTTTTTTCTAAATCGTTCAACTTTTTATACATCTCTAACAAGGTATAGACAACGCTCAAACTGATTTTTCAGAAAAATAAATTATTGTAGTAAAAATGCAAAAATTTAACGTAATACACCAGGAGATCAAATTATCTTAACGATTATGCAACAGTTACTAACAACAAACTTATGAACAGCTGTCTTCCATCCCTACCCATACAGTCCTCCCTCACACAGCTTTGGATTGACAGCTTTTAAAAGCTGTCAATCCATTTTAGGAAGCACTAATAAACTTTTTGAATTTTGCTCCGCACTCGCAACTAATTCTCGTTTGCAAAGTTGTCCGTAACCACGGGTATTTTTTTAAATTATCTAACCCAAATGCTATGAAAAAAAAGAAATAAAATAAAATACAACATAAACAAAGTAGAACTTGGAAGTACAAACTGTCGAAAAAAAAACCTTCTTCAAACTTTATACTCGTTGCACTAATCCCAAACAGATATACAAATACACACATGCACACACTCACACACACACTTTAAACACCCCTTCTTTTCTGTCAGGCGTTAATACTCCCACACACTTAATTTTGCGGTTGATTGTAACAACGCATCACAATTGTTAAAGAACTACGATGCCGTAGACAAACACACATACACACTCCCAAAGAAGTCAAATATACAACACCTCCTTTTTTGGATGTGATTTAGAGGGATTACGAAGATTACGAAACATATTTAATACCTTAACTTCTAAACTATGATCCATCAGCCACCTCCCAGTTCATTCATCAGGTCCCTTTCATTAAATCCTCATCTTCATAAAATATGAACATGTATGGTTAAGGCGAATTGAATGTCTCGTATCTTCGCGCTCCATCATCAGACTAGCTCAGTTGCACCAGTACTCGTTAGTGTTTCAAGTGCAGTGTATGTTGTTTGGTCTTACATATGCACTTAAGTGAAATAAATAAAATATCCAATATCTATTCCTGCTGATGCTGCTGAGCTGATGACCTTGAATGCCTGGACAGATCTCCAT
>NJDD01004697.1:22187-41880 GCA_002245505.1 Calephelis nemesis | reverse complement strand
CTAACACCAACCTCATACTGTGTCGAGAGAGAAAGGCGAGGTTCTTCAAAGACCTGTTCAAGGTTTCAAAACATTATCATCATCATCATCGCCTCTGTGGTATAGCGGCTCAGGTGTTGGACTTGACTGCATGAGGTCCCGGATTCGAATCCCGGGCAACAAAATGAAAATTTTGATTATCCAATTTTCTTATAAAAAAATGTTACTCGGGATTGGATATGTGCCCCGTTTGCGATAGGATTGCCACCTATCACATTGTGGGACTTAGTGTCTTCGGCTAGACGTGGGTGCCCTGGTTGTGCCTTTGTCTATTTCTTCGAGGATATGGGCGTGAAGATAGTTTTTCTTTTTTATTATTATCATCAACATCATATGATAAACGGCACGTTACTACCCTACATCCAAACCTCATAATGACACAAAAACAAAGAGAAATCTCAAGAAGTTTTATTTAAATTATCATGTATGTTTTCAGTCCGTAAAACACGATGTTTTTGCCTTCCGAGATATCAGATTGAAAAAAAATAAATAAAAAGAAAGATCTCTTTTTAAATCAGCCGAATGAAGTCGTTATTACGAGTAGATTACTGCTCTTTGAAGCGTGAACCACGATTTTATGTACTCCGCTCTTCATTGAATATCGATTTTGCTTTGTAGACCTCCTATTTTGCTTACAACGAAGATTCTCAAAGGCAGCATGTGGGGATATTTTACTAGGAAATAGAGAATGCATATTATAGTAAGCTAGTTGCTTCCGCAATTCAATCTAAGCGAACTACTGACCATCATATAGACTAGCCTACCTAAAAATAAAAAAAAATGAAAATTTGAAAATCCTAGCACTATAAGTAGCAAAATTTTATAAAAACTATCAACCCTAAAAACAACCCCTTAAACCCCACCTCCACCACCACTTAGCAAAAATTTAGCAAAAAACTTTCTCAGTGTCCATTTAATTCCTCAAAAGATTTACCTTCAAAATTGAAAATTTCGTAGCATTTTTATTTGGTTTGTAATTATCAGAATCAGAAAAAAAATAGTTTACACTAGTAAGTACCGCACAAGTGAGCGCATCGACATTTTTATAAACTACCACTGGATTGGAATCGTGGCCACACACTTTAAAGATCCGACGAAAGAAAAGTGGGATTGGCCTTTTCAGATCAATTGTGATGGTTACTGATCACTCACAAAATATTTAGGGATACATTTACATTTACAGTCTTATTTTTTTTATGTTATAAGAAGGCAAACAAGCAGACGGATTCCCTGATGGTAAGAAATTCACGCAGCCTAGAGGCACCAAAGATGGTAATGGTGCGTTGCCAACCTGAGGTCAAAATGTTAGGCCTCGAGCAAAAGTAAGTTTACCGGCTGCCTTACCCTCCGAACCGGAACACGTCATGACGTTATGGCGGCAGGAATAGCTAAGGCGGTGGTACCAATCCGGGCGAGTCGCTGCGAAACTCTACCACCTAGTCAGATGTCACGGTGTTAGTGATGATAAGCTCGACTCGCCTGGCAAGAAAGGCAGATGGTCCATTTTGCAAAGGAGCCCGGACCAACACGAGGAATTTTTACAAAATTACATGACAAATTGCAGTTACATATGATGGAACCTACTTATCTCAAGCGTGTTCGTCTTCTAAATATTCTGAAATTTTGTGTGTATAAATGACCTCTTGCTTTTGTTTCTTACCATTATATTTTTACCATCATATTAAAAAAGGCACCAGTACAAAATACGGAGTCAAAATTAGGCATTTGGCAAAAGTAATTGAAGGTATTTTAAATCTTCATTATCTGGATCTGGATCCAGCTTTACATTTTGAGACACCCTGAACAGGCCATTAAGTTCTATTATTATTATTATATTAACTTCTACTTTTTTTAATTCATACAATCTAATAGTAATTAAAATAATTCAAAATAATGTTTTGCCAAAAACAATATTAAAACCTTTAACCTACCTTAAAAATACCATATAACTAACAAATAATTATTCAAATAAACCACCTCGAAGCATTCCTGGACACTAGTTAAACTTCTACTTTAGTTAAAACCCTGAAATGATCTATTTATTTATTTTTACAGAAATTTTATAGCTTAAAGTTAGCGTAAAGATTTTACTTACTGGTTTTTGCTCAAACTATTACAAACTTAACGAACTTAATTATGTACTTCAAAAAATACTACTTGCTTGAAATTAGTAATTTTCAATTATTATTATTTTACATATATTACATACCTATATCATCCTTTAAACTAGATGAAATAGTGCTACCAAAATATATTAAGTGCCCGCTGTTGTCGTGTCCCATGTTAGTTAGGGTGGAAGATAGAAATGCATATGCGAATAGCCAAAGATAGCAATGCAAATGGACCATCTAAAGTGTGCACAGGTGAGGGTTGTCTCTTACCGTCAGGCGAGCTACCTGCTTATTTACTATCTTGTTACATAAACAAACGAGCGCGAACATCTAAAAAAATCAAACTCATAAGCAGAGGAAAATCTGAGCCAATCAGAACTGTCTGAATAAACTTAGTCCCGCAATGTGATGGACGACTAACCTATCACCAGCTGGCACTTATCCAATCTTGGACAATGTCGTTATTAGTAGTAAATTAGAAAACCACAGTTTTATTACATGACGTGGGAGACCGTGCCACCTAAACTACATAGGCGATAGAACACAAAAACTTGTAAATTTTTGTATTAAATAAAGAGTCAACATATTAGGTATGGGTTTAGATGCCATAGCAAGGAAAATTGACATATATACATATAGAGATAAGATAAAAGAAATAATAGAAAAAATAGACTTTCGAGAGCTATATAACTTTAATATTTCATTACTTCTGTTGTCTAGCGGTGTAGAATTTGACTTCATGGGTCATTAAGCTTGATCCCTGGTCCATGTTTCGTTGGTCATTAGGTTCAATGTTCTAATAAAAACACCGATGTCCGGAATTATCCGCTCAACTGCTCGCTGCCACTAAATGCCTCTTAAAAAAAGGAAAAAAATTGGAAATGTGCTCAGTTTTTTCATAGGCTTGTCACCTATAACATTGTATCTAGTCGTGGGCGCACGGGTTGTGCCTCTTAGGCAGAGGATACAGGCGTGAAGATACTTTTTTAAATAACTTTAACAACCAGACTAAGCTACATACAACAGCTAATGCACATCCATATTAGCATTATGAATGGTAGTCTATCTGACTGTTTGTTACTAATTCACGGCTAAAGTGATGAACTGATTTTCATTGAATTTGATATGCATGTAGTTAAAGATCTGAATTCAAACACAGACTACTTCTTTGTCAAAACCCCCAATAGATAGAAGAGGAATCGTTGACGCTAATAAAATCGCGTATAAACGGCTACTATTTGTTATCTTATAAATTTCGTCGAACTTGTAAAATGTTTTAATCTTTAAGCAATCAGAAATCACAAAAGTAATTCCAGTCCACTTATATTTAACATTAACCTAATTATGTTCGCATAATACTCCTTTATACGAGGAAAGTTTAAACAGCTTTAGTTCCAACACCTTTGAGAATGGACCTTTAGCCCGGCTTTAGTTTTTAGGCTCTACTCTCAATGCGCTTATCTTTCGCCAGCGTTAGTCGTCACTTAGTGAGTTTTTGCGACTTGAAGTTATTTAGAAAACTACGAATGTTTTTTTCTTTACAGCGAACCCGCAGGTGAAATGTTGTGGCTAAAAGTAAATAATTAACAAATATCCAAATATCTTTCAGTTCTTTCCGTTTACCAATAATATTTCAAATACGTGATAAATGTTGGATTATGTATTACATATCTTTGTTACTATCTAAAAAAGTCCTTATATTTTAAGTTTTTAATTTAAATTTTAAGCAGCTTTGATTAAAACGCCTTTGGAAATTGACAATTAACCAGTCGTCAGTCTCTTCTCTCAATACACTTTTGACTTACCAGCGTTAATTGTTATGTTTCTATGTGTCGTAGCTAATTCGATGACAGTTGGTCTTGCAGCTTTATCAAGTATACAGCGGTGAGGGATTAAACATCAGTAATGACGCTATAGTCAGCAGAAAGTATTTCTTTGTAGTTTGATTTCCAGTATATTACTTAGGTACAATCTAAAACAAAATTCATAAAACGACCAAAAGATTTTGTTCAAGTTTTATAATAAAAGAAAATAAGTAAAAAATTAACATAAAAATTGACGTTAAAGTACCCTACAATTTTTTTGTAGCCAACTATTATTACTAATTTTAAAGGAAAACACATTGTTAATTTTTTGTTCTATAAAAATCTTTGTTTTATCAGGAAATCGTAGTGTATGCGTCGACTCACGTGTACAATAGGTAAGGAATATAACATAGAAATACTACGAAATTAGCACTGCCCAAACTATTTTTCAATGTTATTTTTTATTTACGTTTCTTTACTTTTTTTTAGTTTATTTATTTGCGATCGATGACTCCATGAAACTTTAGTCATCTTATTAATAAAAACGTAGTGAATTACTTCACGGTTCAATCTAGTATCATAGTATTTATTATATTGTAATAACACCTATAATATTAAGTTAATTTTACTCCTACACTACTCCACGTTAATTAATAAGACGGTAGATGACTTAGCGAAAGTCCTAATAATAGTGCGGTAATACAACTGCAGTGCGTACACACCCGATGACTTCGCATTCACAAATTAGGCTAAACACAGTCTCGGAAATAGGATAAAACGATTCCAACTTCGGTCAGAAGCCGATTAAAGCGAAACTCGTCAAGATTTACATGTTCAATTTCATATTTTATGTATCTTAAAGGACTTAGTATTTTATTCGCTTAGAGATTTGGATTCAAAGGTCCAATCGCAACATTTTCTTCAAACATTGTTTGGTATTTAAAAAACCCATGGTAGTTCGGGTAATAAAACTTAAATAAATAAACTAACAGAAAAAGAAATAACCGCTGTACAGGAGTTTTCACCCATGGTTAAATAAATAAATATATTAATAATCTTGTAGTATTTCAAAAAATATCAGTGATAACTAGTGGAAACAGACTGGGAATTATCCGCTTTTTACCCCCGGTGGAAAAAAATAGCTGTGATAAATTTGACATATGTATGTTTAGGTGGCATCAAAACTTTTAAGCTGGTTTACCGATACCGTCGGTTATGCTTTTTTTGAAAGCTGACGTGTCGAGATGGTTGTTAGCTACATTAGGTACGTGGGTTTTGTCGGTACCATCTACTTACACTTTTTTTTCTTTTTTTTGTTCAAATACATGACTTCCATAATCTGGATGAAAGAAAGAGGTTTAATGTACTGGTGGTAGAGTACTGTGCAGCAACTTTTTCGGGTACCTAGCGATCCACCGCCTCACTTATTCCTGTCATCGTAATGCATGTCTCATGTTCTGATCTGGATGGTAGGGTACCCGGTAGACTAGCACCGTCGGCTAAGATCCTTACCGCAGGATAGCGACGCACCTGTAACATCTATTGTGTATATAGGCCACGGTTGTCTCTTACCATCAGAAGACCCATGTGCTTATTCGCTGCCTTATCACATAAAAAAGGTGACAACGCCCTATTACTATTTATAAAGTATCCACAAGCCCATATCCCCGAAAGTACCCTGGGCAAGAAGAGACACATTTTCTAATTTTGTTGTTGCCCAACCCTGGGAATCAAACCCGGGAACTAAAGAAGTCAAGTCCGTCGCCGGACCGCTAGACCAAAGAGGCGATATTACTATTTATGATCACTTAAAATTTTCACCATAAGAAGATTCGACTTTTTACTTACCAGAAATGCCTTAATTCTTTAACCTTATTATTGTAATTTAATTTCAAAACACGAAATCCCACATCAAAAACTAAGCTCAGAGAATTAAAAATGTACAAACAGTTTCCACACAGGCACTGAGGGCCCTTGCCTTCGGGGCTTCAGAAATAATCCCTCAAAAGGTAACTTGGACGAGCCGCAAGTACTTTACTTATGTGCTTACAGCCTTCACAGGCCCATGAGACCTCCTCATTTATGGGTAAATCTGCACAAAAGTCAATAAAGAACAATAATAATTCTGCACTATGTTTAAATTTTTTTGGCATAGATTATTACTAACAAATTAAGAAAGATATAATAAATCCTACTATCCTACTAATATTATAAATGTGAAAGTTTGTATGTTTATTTGTTTGCTTGTTACTCCTGCGCCCAAAAACTGCTGAACTGATTATCATGAAATTGGGCACACAAGACAATTTCAAAGACAGTATCTTGAGGTGATCACATTGCCTCCAAGTTTGGTTCTGATGATAGAATTTGATTAAAAAATATTAAGACTTAACTGACTGTGTGTATGGTCTGTAAAATATGAAATACCTGGAATAATAATAAAGTTTATGAAATAATCATAATAATCAAATAATGCTTAAAAATATATAACTGAAGAGTTTTCTTATGACATATTAGCTGCCCGCCCCGGGTTTACACGGTTATGAAATATATACATAAACCTCCCTCTTCAATCACTTTATCTATTATAAAACCCGGATCAAAATCCGTTGTGTAGTTTTAAAGATTTAAGCACACAAAGGGACATAGGGACAGAAAAATAGATTTTGTTTTATACTATGTAGGGATTCCAAAAATATTTTTGAATCACCCTGTTTTATGCACAGAAAATATTTTTGTTGAAATCGTCTTCACAGAGATACGTGTGAGAAACCAAGATTAGATCAAATAATATGTTATGCAATTTGAGTTCTGTCATCTTACGAAACAGTGACTTCTGCTGTTATTTTAAAGGTAGGTTTTTAGATCATGAACATATATTATTTTCGGGTTCGATTCCTGACGGGGTCAAGCATTTGTGTGATGAGCATTTAGATTTGCGTTGTATTACGACTACAACCTCTGATCGATTTACTGGGGTATATTTTTTATCTCTGCCAGTAAGTATAGGTATACCATAAATGACTTAACCCCCTAAAACAAGAAAATTACTCTTTTTTTCTCTCTATTACTGGGTTAAATTAATACAATAACTTTTTTATTAAGTTATTATATAGTAGGTATGTTTGGAACACATTCTTTAAGTTACTAAAATACGTTACAAATAAAAATTATTGTCATTTTACTAACTACGGAACTTGGTGGTAATTTTAACTTTAAAAAATACAATATATTGAAAAGAGGCCATCTTAAGAACTGGGCTATCTTAGGCGCCTCATTATAAAATCGCATTTACCGATCATTATTGAATCACCCTGGCATGTGTTTAGAAAACAATTTTCATTTTTTACGTATTTCTGTAACTTCGAGGAAATGTGAACTTCGAGGAAAATAACCATTATTTTAGGCATTATAAAGTATTTGCTGATTTAAAAATAAAAAATAAATATCCCTGAACAAGTCACACAAATTGAATCTAACCCCAAAGTAAGCAAATTATATGCTTGTTTCTAATATATAGAAAAAAAAGTACCTTCACGCCCATATCCCCGAAGAGGTAGGCAGAGGCACAATAAGAGCACCCACGACTAGCCGAAGACACTAAGTCTCACAATGTGATAAGTGGCAAGCCTATCGCCAACCGGGCACATTTCCAATCCCGAGCAACATTTTTTTATTAGAAAACTGGAAAAACCCAATTTTCTTTTTGTTGCCCAACCCGGGATTCGAACCCGGGACCTCATGCAGTCAAGTCCAACAAGTGAACCGCTAGACCACAGCCTCTGTGGTCTAATATATAGAATCACTTAAATATGTATATACCAGAATAAATTTAATGAACTCCTCCTAAACCCTTTGAATATACTTTAAACCCGGAAACAGACATTTAAATGTTCGTCATAAAAATGCCTGCCTCCGTCGGGAATCGAACCCGAGCCTCGCGGTTGATCAGCGTGTTAATTTATTAATTAGCTAACCCAAGTGGTTACCAACGAAAAATTTGTATAGAAAGTAGTCCATAAGCTTTCTTGCAAATGCAAACCACACAGCCTGTAGGTATACTAAAATACGAGTAGTCCATGCTGCAACGAAATGTGTTTTCATATTTTATAACATAAAATGGCGAACCAGCAGGTGGCTCTCCTGATGGTAAGACACATCATAGATATTACTGCTGTTTTTCTGTCACATGACCGGCAGTTACCACTTGTGTAAGACTACTGGGTACCTTCAGCACGTTACAAGGCACTGGTGGGTACTGATAATGGGGAGATGCTGTACCCCCCACTGCCTAGTAACCACTGTCTTCACAAGTCTATTAATCCAGTAACCTAAATTTGAAACAAAAACATAACACCCCTTTTCAATCAGTTAAAAAGCACTCAGTCTTTCAGTTTTCACGAAAACGCCTATACTACAATCGTAAGGACATTTAAAACGATAAATCGTCGCACATGTATCCAGTCTAACAAATCCCAATGCAGGTGCTACGTTCCGGATCCGAAACGATAAATCGTACTCACTGGGGCCCTCCAAATAACCCAACTAGCCCAAAGCGTTTTATTAATTGCAATGCACCAATCGATTTCAATCGAAACTTAACCCTATTTAATTGAAATATGGTTTACTTTGGATTGCAGTAAGATTTAAAATGTAGGCATTTTTATTTCTTAAAGACAAATGGGTCGCCAAAGACATAGAGGCATGTTAATTGAAATCGTGCCGTGTGCTACGATTTGTTATAGAGATTTATTCTAGTAGAGAAGTGCAATTTAAATTCGACAACGAAATTTATTAATGCTCAGTGCCATACATTATGTGATATAAGTTTGCACTAGAAAATCTTCGGTGGAATTGAAACTTGAAATTTGAAAATAGAATTCAGGAGTTTCTCCGTCGAACGTGTTCTTATTTATTTTACACACAGCGCTGTAGATATTTGACCGTTACTTATGAGTATCTTCACGCCCATATCCCTGAAGAGGTAGGCGGATATACAACCAAGGCAATGTTTAGTCGAAGGAACTTAGTGTCATAACTTATCAAGCCCAAATCGAAATTGAGACCTCATACAGTTAACTCCAACACCAGACCACTAGATCACAGAGACAAACCTATTTATGTACAAATATATAAGCTAAACCTAAACTAAAAAATCGGCCAAGTGCGAGTCGGACTTGCGAAAAAAGGGTTGCGTACTATCACTTATCTATTAAAAAATTCGTTTGTTGTATAGGAACTTCCCTTTAATATTTACTTTATTGTTATTTAATTAGTTATTTTAAAAGGTAATATAAAAGTTCATATTCTGTGAAAATTTAAAGCGTCTACCTGTAACCGTTTTTAATATTGAGCAAAAAATAAGAAAAGACACGTTTATTGTACCCCCCTTAACATTTTTTTTTACTTCTTAGTATTTATTGTTATAGCGGCAACGAAAATACGTCATTTGCGAAGATTTCAGCTTTCTAGTCGGGAAACAGATAGACAAACAGCGGAGGCTTAGTAATGGGGTCCGTTTTTATCCTTTAGGTACGGAACCATAACAAAACTATAATGGGAATTCACCGTAAATATTTCTATTAGCATAAACCTACATAAAGTTACTTTAATAAATATTGTAAATATGTACCTATTTTAAAATATTTTTACAAGCCATTTTCGTGCAAATTCTCTCAGGATAGAATAGTTACGGTTATAATACAATCTCTTATTCCCTTTTGCAGTTATCTATGTGGATTTGTTTAAACGACTCCAAAAAAAGGAACACGTTCTTAATTCGACTGTATGTTTTTTTGTATGTTTGTTACGTGATTACTCCGTTAATAGTGAAACGATTTTAATGTTGTTTTCTTAGAAAGATAGATAACCTATTCGATTTGGCTTCGAGATGGTCCCATAATAATGTAATAATAGTGGTTTTATATTTACATAAGTTTGAATGCATAAAATTCATACATTCTTAATAACAGGCATGAGGTCGTCAATATAAAAATCTTTAGTATTATGTCACATTGTAATATTTTAAATTTATCTCGAATTTAATCTAACGTTTTAAAAGTTTGGTGCCTATTGTATTTCTATAAACTAATGATAATAACTGTTCGTTATCCATTCATCCTGCATGGAGATGGGCATCCATCATGGAGAATGCTCTGAGGAGCTATTCCAATCAATATCTGCTGCTGAATTCCATATTCGAACATCGCGCCAAAATGGCGAATTTCACATCTATGGTGCGTTTACTTAAACGTAAAAACGTAAAACTTCGCAGTGCTACACCATTATGTAATACATTAACGGCGTCAGTGTTCCCGATTTTTTTTAATGGTATCGGAAGGCAAACAAGCAAACGGATTTTCTGATGGTAAGAAATTCATGCCGCTTAGAGATACCAGAGGTGGTAATGGTGCGTTGCCAACCTGAGGCCAGGATGTTAGACCTCGAGCAAAAGTAAGTTTACCGGCTACCTTTCCCTCCAAGTCAGTAAATCTGCTTGTTTGCCTTCAAATATCATAAAAAACACTTCTCATGAATGAAACATATTAGATTTTCCTAATTCAAAAAAAAAATGCAACAACCAACTCCAACTATTTCATTGGGTACCGCGTCTTGATTGGATATTTTGATAGCGAATAGTTTCAGGATGGTCCCATATTAATAACGATCCGACAAGTTGTTTTTGAGTTATACTTGTGTTTTATACGCACTAATTGTAATACATTTTTCTTTTATCTTGACAACGTCATCATTAACTTCGGAATAATGACCCATTTTTGGTCGATGGTCTAGTGGCTAGCTTACACGACTAGCTACATCGACCGATCGCGAGGCTCGGGTTCGATTCCCGACGGGGGCAGACATTTGTGTGATGAACATTTAGATATCTGCGTTTCCGGGTCTGGGTGTTTATTAAATTTATTCTGGTATCTATTTAAGTATTTCTATGTATTAGTATCGTTGACTAACACCCATAACACAAGCATATAATTTGCTTACTTTCGGGTTAGATTCAATTTGTGTGATTTGTCCAGGAATATTTATTTATTTATTTTTATAAAAAAAGAACTATCTAAGTCGGTTGCCTATTAACAGAGTAATCGAGTGATAAACATACAAAAAAACTTAAAGTCGAATTAAGAACCTCCTGTTTTTGCGTCTGTTAAAAAATATTTTAGGCCGTTTTAGTAAAACATTTTTTGTAAATAACTCTGAGGTCTCTTAGGTTTAAATTATAAATTGCCCATCTGGCTCTATTTTGTAAACCTAATAGTATTTACTTAGGCCTATCTCTCTCGTAGAAGTATTCCATACTACATGATACTGTGAAAATAAGTAAGGCTTACAATTTCTGTTCGTGCTAATATCAGTTAAATGTCTTATTTTTTAACAGAATATGCTGCTAAAGTTAGTCTAGTTGCGAGCTTTTGAATGGCCACTTTGTTGCCTACCTACCCTAATGCAGCTGTTAAACTTTGTATACTAATAGACCGCCTCATTAGTCTCGTGGTTAAGGCACACGTGTAAGGATACCAATCAACAAGGCTTGACTTCTATTTCCGATTTTTAAGTATTCTGATATTTTAAGTATACAATTAAAGTAAGATATATCATGATTTTTAAGTATTCTGATATTTTAAGTATACAATTAAAGTAAGATATATCATGATGGTTGGTATCATGATGTGATATATTAATGTGAATAAAGATTGTTTATTTCAGGACCTGAATTCTTTTGTACTATTTATCGCGTTATACTAACATTCACCCGCGGTTTTATTTACATGGTATGAGACTCAATATCAAAGGAATCACAGCCACAATCCGGCAAAAAAAAATCAGCGCCCAATATTAAAAATTACATTACCTTAACCAAATAAATATCTCGCTTACCAACATATTCAACCTCATTGTAAAGTGCTATCTATAATACCATCTATCTAATCTAACATGGCTCAGATTCTGAATTTTCACAACTTGGTCAAAATTTGCTGGATCAATTTTATTTGGTTTTGGTATGATGTAAAGCAGTAAAACGGCCAAGAACTTTAAATGAAATTATTGAGGTCTGAGGACGCTGGTATTCTTCCTCATTGTATTGTTCTAAAATATTTTCACTTTCCAAATGTCTCTTTTGTGGTTGTGTAATATTTATAAAATATTCAGACAAAATTTACAAAGCCAGCTCTTACTGTTTTTGTCTTCCATAAAACTCAAGGCCAGGAAAGTGACCTGACCTCTTTTTGCGTCCAACAATATTTATTTCAAATCGTTTTTTGCTACATATTTCTGTGAGTGTTTTAATTATTGATTTAAGTTATTTTATAAGAATCCAAACGTGAGGAAGTTTTCAATACATGGTATGATTAACCCTTCGGGTCATAATGTACGAAACGCAAAATCAACACAATACGCTAACTGTACAAAAATACCCACATTACGACGTTTAACATCTTTTGATTTATATTGTTACTAGCGGCCCGCCCCGACTTCGTACGAGTATAACACATAAATTTTCTTCTTCAATTACTTTATCTATTGAAAAACCGCATCAAAATCAGTTGCGCAGTTTTAAAGATTTAAGCATACAAAAAGAAATACGGACAGAAGAAGCGACTTTGTTTTATACTATAGTTACAGTGATAATGTAAGAATTTTAAAGCGTTTTATCCTTGAATTTTTCAATTAAAATGCTGACTAGACAAAAAAAATCCGTTGCATAGTTCTATAGATTAAAGCATACAAAGAGAAACAGGGACAGATAAAGTGACTTTGTTTTATATTATGTAGTGAAGATTGTAAGATTCTTTAATGCGTAAAATGAAAATGAAAATTATTTATTTGCTGAATATGTGTGCTAAACTCTGACAATAAAATGAAAAATGTTTATAAGCAAATAGTGCAAAAAATGAGCAAATGATTTCAATAATTTTTCTTACTATTACGTCATAGTTTATTTTTTTATTTCATCTACCGCGTAATCTCATTTCAACTCTTGGGCGAAGCCGGGAATTGTAGCTAGTTTAAGAATACAACATATTCTACCATATTGTGGTGTTCAAATATTTAATTAAATTTGAAGAAGTTACATATTTATGTTAAATTGTACATTTAAATCGCAGCACTTATTTATAATTTTAATAAACATTTTATTTATTTATAAACATAAGTTTGATAATTTATTATAAATAAATTTAAAGGTAGATTAATTTTTAGTACTATCTACCGTACACTACCACCGTTTCAAAACCTAGCCGATCGGGAGAAGAAACGGCAAAACAAACTCCCCGGCAACCATGATTTTGTTACTTAAATTAGGTTTTAAAGATTTAAGCATACGAATTTCCTTAATATCAAGGTTGTCTGGTGAACATCGCTCTATGTTTCGATAATAACGCCTTTTGTGGACTACAAACCGTAAATTATTTTCCCGATAAAAAGTTATTTATATGTTTAGTTTTTTAAATAAAAAGTAAATAATTTGTGCACTCTGCAAACCGAAAATTGTTTTCCCGATAAAAAATAATTTATGTGTTTAGTTTTTTAAATAAAAAAGTAAATAATTTATGCACTCTTTCAAAAACCTTATTTTTGAGATAAAAATGCAAGAATTAAAGAACAGGCTCCATCCATAATTACCATTTCTCGTCCGTGTTAAAACAAATTTCTCTAATTAATCTCACGCTAATACATCCGGGACTAAAATCTTTTCCCCAACACTTTTACAAATTATTTTCAAAGGCAGATCTAAGTAAAGAAGCGCAGTAAATAATCCACAATGTACAAACACCATTAAACATCTTGGGGAAGCAGGCTTCCTCTCGATGTTGTGTTGTTTTTTCTCGCCTGCAAGCGTCTCGGCCGCGGTAATTGTGATGAATGAAGCACTCTAACACGAGGCTGTTTTAGATGCCACGGGAACGACACGATTTCTTTTACGACACCTAATATACAATCATTTTTGAAAGCCTTCGAAAAAAGGAGGTGGTTTCATGTTCGACTCTTAAATATTTTTTATGTACGAAAAAATTACTGAACCAATTTCAAAATTTTTTTAAGAAAAGTGTATTGTTTAATGTAGTCCCATTGCCTCCAAATGTGGATCCTATGATGGAATCCCAATGAAATAGACGAAAACATTTAATTTTTGTGTACCTAAATAACTGACTTATTAAAAACAAAGTCGGTTTTTGTAGATTGACTGCGATTAAATTATTATTCTTACAATAAAATATACTTACATTTGTGTCCTCATTAAAAATCACATTTAAGGTTATGTACATTAATGTGACTGTTAGTTTTCTTTCTTACGCTATTTCCGTAGATCTTACTGTCACTTCAAGATTCTACATATTTCATTCATTTTATCATTAAAAATAATTATTATCATTTAGAAAACTCACTGTAACTTAAAGATTTTACATATTATTTTATTTTTCCTTTTTTTATGTAAAAAGTCAACGAACAAGTACAGGGTTCTCCTGATGATAAGATATGACCGTGGCCTATAGACACTATAGGTATCACATGTACGTCGCTGTCCTGTTTCTGGAAGTTAGGCCTCTTGTGGTCTTGTCTACTTACCTACTATAAGTCTACCGTTTCCTTTCCCTTCCCTTGGGGCCGGAATATAACGAAGTCATTATGGCGGCAGAAATAGGCAAGCTGGTGGATCCCTACCCGGGCAAGGTGCTACGCAGCACTCTACCACAACTGGTCTTGTTAGAGATAATCTATATTTTAACCAGTTCTCGCCTCATACGATCTGTCCCTCTCAGCGAACTCGGACCAACACGGGGAAAAATATTATTTAGTTAAGCGTTTGTAATCTAGTGTTTATATTAAGTTCTTAATCTTAAGAAATAAAGAAGCTGGAGAATTTCTAGATAGAGTTATCATTTCATCACTACTGCCGTAACTTAACATAAATATCCCGCCTACACAACCAATATGTTATTGGTGTGAAGCCCACTGGAAGTTCTTAAGCCTCTTGTGTATGTAAACTTATTGGATAGTCTACTTTCAAAACTCGAGCACAACTATAATCAGCAAAGAAGTTGTGACATAAGTACTGTTATGATGGTGAAACCAATTCGAATTGGATAATTTGATTCAAAAATCACTAAAGAAAAACTGCCATTTAAAAGTCGTATGGGCATTCATAGTATTCTTCTTATTTCTAACATTATTCTCCTTTTATGCAGCACTCATTAACTCACTGGTTTTATGTGGAAAATGTCTTCCTGAAGAAATGACGTTTATTAATATTAGAAAGGTAACTATGTAGGTATACTGTTTGATATAATAACGTATTTTAATGTATATTGAGAGTAAACAAAAAGAATATATAAACAATTCTTCTTTGTGGTATAACAGTCCGGTGTCAGATTTGACTTCTTAAGGTCCCAAATTGAAATCTCGGGTCGGGCAACAAAATAAATTAAAAATTGTGTATTTTCCTTTGTTCAATAAAAATAACGTTTCCCAGGATTGGAAAGAAGGTAAAAAAAATTGGAAGGAAAGACTTTTGACTTTTTATAAAAGCAATGTACGTTCAGAAAACATAAATGTTTACTTCTTTTTAAACACTATTTTATTGACGAGCTAAGTTCTACTTTTTTCATAAATCGTTCAGATAACGTTCCGTCTGGTATAAAACACGTGCAACAAAAACCAAGACAGCGGTGTGTGAATTAAAGATTCTTTTTTGGTAATTTATATGGCAATTAAATGTTTATCCGCGGCGAGCGACAGAGCTCGACGCCATGGAGCGCTACATGGTGTGTAACTGGCCTTAATTGTCCCTTTTTTGGCTTTTGTCATTTGAAGACAATGCTTGAAATATTTTGTTATTATTTTTTGGGCTATATTTGGTTTTTGGGTAGGGCCGCCATATTAGCCTAGTAGAATAATGAACATCAGGATTATTTAATAAGTTAGTTTAACTAGTTTTTTTTAACAATTCTGGCGTATACACACCACAGTCCATACGTGTTTTAGGTGCGACGCTGTCTTTTGGTCAGGATTTTAGACATAACGCCTACCCTACCACGATGATGTAATATATAGTAGACTAACACGGCTCTTTTTTTTAATTCAGTACCTACAGCCATATTGCTATATTAAGTAAATACAAAGTAACATTCACAAATCACACGTTTTTTTATGATATTGGAAGACAAACAAGCAGACGGATTTTCTGGTGGTAAGAAATTCACGCCGCCTAGAGACATCAAAGGTGGTAATGGTGCGTTGCCAACCTGACGCCGGGATGTTAGGCCTCGAGCAAAAGTAAGTTTACCGGCTACCTTACCCTCCGAACCGGAACACGTAATGACGTTATGGCGGCAGGAATAGGTAAGGCGGTGGTACCAATCCGGGCGAGACACTGCGAAACTCTACCACCTGGTCAGATGTCACGGTGTTAGTGATGATAAGCCTATGCTCGCCTTGTACGAGGAGCCCGGACCAACACGGTTTCCCTATTGCTTACAAATTTAAAAAAAATGTCGGGTTGGACTCCGGGAGTGCTGGTAGAAGCGAAAACTTGAATATTAACGTTGTGCATTTTTGATATTTTGGAATGGTAAGGGAATAATTTTGCACGAATTACTTTAATTATTAACAGTATGAAAGTACAATTTTATTATTTATATTACATTTATGTGGTAGAATACAATATTCATTTATTTTGTTAAAATTCTCAATATTTATTAAAATTCGCGCCAGCGCCCTGCGCCGTCTAAACGAAACAGCAGGTGCAGGCATAAATTTTCGCCTTGCCGTAGAAAGACAGGGGATACTTCCTTTCCTACGCTGCGCCGGCTGTTTACTCTCCATCCGTCTTACAAATTTTCGATCAGGTCACGTGTCCTATCGTGAGTTTAGAAGTTTTTATCAATTCCAAAAAAGTGCGCAAAGCCGTTAAAGAAATTTTCACAATAAAAAATCGATATTACATCGGCCGCAATTTTTTTACTTACGGAGTGTATATCAAACCAATTTTCAAATGAGGATATTATGTTAATGAAAATGATGTGTTATCATAATTTCCAAGTGAATAGACCGATTTCAATGCTGTTTTTAATGTTTATTGCAAATGTTCTATTAGCTTCTATCTTAGGCTTTAGATAAGTCTTTTTGTATTTGGCCAACAATATTTACAAATTTTGAAAACATACACAAAGATACAAGTTCCTGACTAACACGATATGTTTTTCTTATAAATAAATATCCACAAGTTACACAAATTGAAGCTAACCCCAAAGGGGGCAAATTACTTGATTTTGTTGTACCTGCTAGGCAACGATTCTAAGATATAAAAATACTTAAATAGATACCAGAATAAATTTAATTAACCCCCAGACCCGGAACTGCAGACATCTAAATATGCTTATTATGTTTTTCTTATAACATTTTAAGATATCGTAAAATAAACAACCAAGAACCTCGACTGATCACCCCTTAAAAGTACAAGCCTTATCGTTGCGGGAGCGCTGAGTAACCGGGGTCAGACATGTCTCCGTCTTAATTAATTAGACCAGGACGACTGCTTCTCAGTAACCCTTTGGGCCAGAAGGGGAAACGAGGAGCGGGCGGGCGGGTGGACAGTTTAGCCTCATTAGGGTGGTGGCAATGTGGCCCGCGGAGGACGAGGGTGGACTTTTTATCTTGCCCAACTGGTCATGATGTGGTTGCAGCGTGTTCAGGAGTGCCAAAAGTGGAGTCCGTATGTATCTCTCCTGATGGTAGCACACATCTGTCGACTAAGGTGATCGACGATTGTCGCCATTAAGGCATCTTACTCTCTGACCGGAACCTAAGCTGTGTGCAAATCTATCTACCAACTACCCTGTACCCTACACGGCAAAGATGAGCACTGACGTTAGGGTCCGTTTTGCTGCACAGCACTTGAGCACCTAGTTATAACTGACTGCAGCGGTGGAATAACCATTTACTTAGATGTTTGAAATTAAGAATAAGGCTTCTCTTGAATCTCGATATCATGCGAATGGGAAATTAAAATCGTATAGACATGTCATTTTAGGTACTTTTGAACAGGACACTTGCGTATTATTAACATTCTGTTACAAATAAATTCAACGAATCCGATAAAAAACTATTCTTAATTAGTAACTAAATATTACTTAATAATTCAACAGTATTGTGTTCAAATGTACCTAATATTACATACTCGATTCCAACATCCAATATTGCATGAATCGATTTTCAAGAGTAACCCTACAGATTAAGGACAACTAGCGATGGGGTCGTTATATCCTAAGTCTGATAAATCAAACTATTGGATCGCATAATGGGATCACCAGCTTATCTATCTAAAAAAAAGTTAGTATCTTCACGCCCATATCCCCGAAAAGGTAGGCAGAGGCACAACCAGGGCACCCACGACTAGCCGAAGATACTAAGTCCCACAATGTGATAGGTGGTAAGCCTATCGCCAACCGGGCACACATCCTATCCCGAGCAACATCTCTTTTTATTAGAAAATCGGAAAAACCCAATTTTCTTTCTGTTGCCTGACCCGGGATTTGAACCCGAGACCTCATGCATTCAAGTCCAACAACTTAACCGCTAGACCACAGAGGCGATACTATCTATTTACTGAAGCACTTTACCAACATACTCAAAGACTCAGGTAAATAACTATCACGATATAAAATAAAACAACGAGGTCACACCGAAAACCAATAAGCCCCATAAGTTTTTCAATTACACACTCCCGTGGATCCATTCCGTAATTTTTAGAGCCCCTGAATCAATTATAACTTAAAGAATAATCATGAGGCGGAATACCGATTTTAATTGAATTTCTGAATTTGACATACATTAATTATGTGTTAAGTAATAAATCGCTGGCAGCGCTGGAAAGTTCAGGAGAAAAGAAGTTGTTTTCCAATATATTGATGATCAGAGTTGGTATTAATAATTTAGTATTTGAGATGACTACAGGATATTTAAATTTGGAAAAACTATTGTGTACAAAGTAATTTTATTGACGTTAAATGCGTCTGTGTATATTTTTATCATAGAAATAGGAACATACTCGTATAAAGAAGTGCAACAATGTTCTATAGCATATAGCAAAAAAGTAGGAGCACACGCGAGTCAAGGAACTTAGACCATGCAAAATTTGCCCTGAAACCAACATACACTGTAAAGTGCTAAGATACTAACACAAAAGTTATATACATTTTGAGGTAATGTTCTCTTAACAAAATGTCTTTTTTATGATATTGGAAGGCACACAAGCAGACGGATTTCTTGATGGAAAGAAATTCACGTCACCTAGTTACACCAAAGGTGGAAATGGTGCATTGCCAACCTAAGGCCGGGATGCTAGGCCTCGAGCAAAAATAAGTTTACCGACTACCTTTCTCTCCAAACCGGAACACGTCATGACGTTATGGCGGCAGGAATAGGTAAGGCGGTGGTACCAATCCCGGTGAGTCGCTGCGAAACTCTACCACCTAGTCAGATGTCACGGTGTTAGTGACGGTAAGCCTGTGCTCGCCTTTTACGAGCTGGCAGTAAGGGAGATTGTCTATTCCGCAAAGGAACCCCGACCAACACGGGTGAAAATAATGTCAGGTTATTTATCTTATTTTTATGCTCTAAAATTGTTCCGGATATAATAATGCCTTACAATATTCTCGTGCGGTCAACCAGCAACTTAAACAAGAAACACGTTACATAAATGGAATTTGACAACATAAGACA
>NJDD01004697.1:7386-20351 GCA_002245505.1 Calephelis nemesis | reverse complement strand
CCATATCCCCGAAAAGTTAGGCAGAGGCACAACCAGGCCACCCATGACTAGCCGAAGATACTAAGTCCCACAATGTGATAGGTGGCAAGCCTATCGCAAACCGGGCACATATCCTATCCCGAGCAACATCTCTTTTTATTAGAAAATCGGAAAAACCCAATTTTCTTTCTGTTGCCCGACCCGGGATTCGAACCCGGGACCTCATGCATTAAAGTCCAACAACTTAACCGCTATACCACAGAGGCAATACTATCTATTTACTTAAGTTATAAGCACTTTACCAACATACTCAAAGACTCAGGTAAATAACTATCACGATATTAAATAAAACAACGAGGTCACACCGAAAACCAATAAGCCCCATAAGTTTTTCAATTACACACTCCCGTGGATCCATTCCGTAATTTTTAGAGCCCCTGAATCAATTATAACTTAAAGAATAATCATGAGGCGGAATACCGATTTTAATTGAATTTCTGAATTTGACATACATTAATTATGTGTTAAGTAATAAATCGCTGGCAGCGCTGGAAAGTTAAGGAAAAAAGAAGTTGTTTTCCAATATATTGATGATCAGAGTTCTTTCTTTACGTTTTGGCCTTCACGTTAGTATTAAGCCATTAGTCAAGTAGAAATTCACATCGAATTTTATATCATTTTCAATCAATTATAATTAGTCATCAGTCATAAGTCGTCAGTAAGTCATGTCAGGCTCTTGGGTAAAGCGGTGGCTCATCACACAAGCTCTGTAATGAGATTTGGCGTCAACGAAGAAATACACGATACGCCAATTTCTTAATAATTATTTTATTTGTGCTCTTTCACTGAACAAAATTGTACAAAATGCCACCAAATTTGACTAATTTCACTCAATATTAACACGAAATTCAATAATTATGAAAAAACTTCGACCATCTTTTCTCTCGATGGCGCCAAAACTATGATCAGAGTTGGTATTACCAATTTCGTATTTGAGATGACTACAAAATATTTAAACTTGGAAAAACTATTGTGTAGAAAGTAATTTTATTGGCGTTAAATGCGTCTGTGTATATTTTTACCATAGAAATAGGAATATACTCGTATAAAGAAGTGCAACAATGTTCTATAGCATATAGCAAATAAGTAGGACCACACAGAGTCAAGGAACTTAGACCATGCAAAATTTGCCCTGAAACCAACATACACTGTAAAGTGCAAAGATACTAACACAAAAGACGGATTTCTTGTTGGAAAGAAATTCCCGTCACCTAGTAACACCAAAGGTGGAAATGGTGCATTGCCAACCTAAGGCCGGGATGTTAGGCCTCGAGCAAAAGTAAGTTTACCGACTACCTTAGCCTCCAAACCGGAACACGTCATGACGTTATGGCGCCATAGGTAAGGCGGTAGTACCAATCCCGGTGAGTCATTGCGAAACTCTACCACCTAGTCAGATGTCACGGTGTTAGTGACGGTAAGCCTGTGCTCGCCTTTTACGAGCTGGCAGGAAGGCAGACGGTCTATTCCGCAAAAGGAACCCCGACCAACACGGGTGAAAATAATGTCAGGTTATTTATCTTATTTTTATGCTCTAAAATTGTTCCGGATATAATAATGCCTTACAATATTCTCGTGCGGACAACCAGCAACTTAAACAAGAAACACGTTACATAAATGGAATTTGACAACATAAGACATTTTTTGTAACAATTAAAAAACTTCTTCCAAAAACCGAAAACACTGAAATTAAAATCAATTATATGTCAAGTCAATTGTTCTTTTGCAACCCAGGTGAAAAACAAGTTAATAATTTGGAGAATTGTTCTATTAGTTTTCGATTCAAAGACAAAACGTTTTTCTCCTTGGTCTTGTAGATTATGAAAAATGAAAAATAAATTAATTTTTGTATTTCTATAAATGATGCTGCGTGAATTCATGAATCATGGAGTTCCCTCATACCAATAAACTTTTACTTTTTATTGGTCTGCGAAAGTTCCTTCTGACATATATTTACATAAGCACGTATACTTTGGATAGCCAGTTTGAGACATTTTATAAAAAAATATTTAATAATTACTATATATAAATTTTATGGTAGTTGGTCGCCAGGTCAAATTGGTCAGCGTCCTCTAAAGATTTTGTATTTATAACTTATATGGCAAGTATAGCTCGATAAAAAAACGACGGTTTGCACTCCGGGAGTGCCAGCAGATATGAAAACTTGAATATTAACGTTGTGCATTTTTGATATTTTGAAATGGTTAGGGAATATATATAATTATAATATATATTCCATGAATTGCTTTAATTATCAGTATGAAAGTACTAATCATTTATGTGGTAGAATACAATATTCAGTTGTTGCGCTATCGTACACAAACATGACAACACCAGCATTCGCGCAAGCGCCCCGCACCTTCTTATTCGCGCAGGTCACGTGTCCTGCAGCGAGTTTATATGTTTTTACCCATTCCAAAAAAGTGCGCAACGCCGCTAAATAAGTGATCACTTCAAAAAGTTTTAATAAAACTAACATAATTGTTACCTAGGTAATACAAACGTCAAACCGGCCATCACAGTTTGCCTCTACTCAAGCTTTTATTTAAACACTTTTATATACACGAATATTTCAATTTACAGTGTATACAAAAACATAAAGATATTAATGTAATAAATCCGCGTTTAACAGTTACCAACTTCAAAGTATAACGTTATACAATCCCGGTAATCCCGTATCTGTAATAATGGGTGCAAATTTTCCGGGATTCGCAAGCTGGTAAGCCAAAACGCTCTGCGCGCCATTCTCTTAATCCCGTTGATGAGTATTTTGTTATTCTCATACAATATGTTTAATAATTAAATATGACGCTTGTGGTGATATTGATTATATAGTTAAGCAAACTTCGCAAGGTCGTGACTAACATGAGGTTACATTTTGAAAGCGAAAGCTTCTGAGTATTTATTTTTGATTTTAATATTATTCTCCGTATTAGAATCCGACCATACATAGGGTACAGTACCACGCAGGCACGGACACAGACAGCTCGCAAGATATAAAAATTAAAATATTATTTATCACTAACACCATGGACCTGAACTAGGTACTTAACAGAGTTCGAGGACGTATTTCCAGGATCGGTGTTTTTCTGCCAAGAAAATGTTTTTGATTTTTGCTATATATTATACATTTTTATAAACTCAATTCAATTCATTTATTTGCAATTCACATTTATAGTGATTGATTGGTTAATCACAGAGTTTGAGCATCGTGGACCCTGTTCGATACTGTAAAATAGAAGAGAAGAAGCGATTTTTGCTATTATTTTTATTTTTAAACCTAAAATCATAAAAAAATTGAATTTGTCACCTGTGTTAGTAAGTATAAGTTGGGCTCTTACAAATCGAGAGTGAAACCGATCAAATATTCCAGCTTGTGTCACGTATCACTTCAAAGTAATACGCTTTTAAAAATGAAAATGTAAGCAAATGAAAATATTCATTTCAAACCTTTGATTCCTCGTTTTGCGCTTATAAATAATTCATGGGCGCACACCCTTTTGCCTTCTCTAGGGTGACCATTTAATAATTTAAAAACAGAAAGTCACATATAAAAAAGTTATTTTTATTACAAAACATAAACAATCGACAATATCGACTACAAAATTAAAGAACTAAATAATTTTCTAGTTATACTATTTTGTTATTTTTCCTTCTTTTGTTTCATAATGTCAGTGTTTATCATTGTATACTCGTATGTATGTTTCGGTGTAGAGGAACAAATAGAGGTAGTTAAACATAAGCAAACAGGCCTTGATATTAATTAAACATACATGTATTCATTTTTATTGAATATTTAAATGGTGAATAAGAAGATATACCTACTATTATTTAAACCAAGACAATATGTAATATTTAAAAAAAATATATAAATGCGAGTGATTACTTTATTCTGTATCAAGTAATATTTCACAAGGCCACCGGAACAATTGTTTGGTTATCACAATATAAATAAGCTTTAATTCAATATTTTTAAAACTTGGTTAGTGGTTTAGCCTTAAAAATGTATTAGAAAGGCAGACCTAAACTTTTATAATGTCACTATAAATTAACCCTAAATCAAAAAAAATTATGAAATCTGTCTCCCTTGGCGAAAAATATACAAAATCAAAAAGTATAGATGTACCTGTACAATACAATGGGTTCCTACAGCAGCTATTTTTTAGTCCCAGTCTTGCTTAAGGTGTTGTAGAAGTAGTCGTAGACTTAATAATTATTTTATAAATCACGTAAATAAATTAATAAACATTCATAGATACAAGAACCCTTAACATTTTTTTATATTTGTTTAAGAACGACCTATCTCTGCACAAAACCGTGCAGATGGTCACCCTACTTCGCTTATTTTTCACGAAGATTTTTCAGTTTTTATTGCCTTAGATTTTTTTAAGATCGCTTTTACGTGCTCTGTTTACTTTTATTTTCGCTGCTCGTATATCTGTTTTATATTTACTTAGTCGTGAACATCGAAATTATTCTCGAAATACCTTTTCGTTTAAACACATTTTTTTCCTAATTTTTCAATTTAATGTAAAATTTATAGAGAGGCATATATTTTAGAATTCCGTAGGCTTCAGTCAGTTGTAACTGTATGATCAAAATTCAAACGTACATACTTACGTATATAAATTCACGCCTAGTCCCATACTGGGTAGGCAGAGATTATCGAGTGCCAAACTTCACGATCCTGACAAACCTGTCTGGCTTCTTTCACATTCAAAATTTGATACTAGGTGCAAATTAACATTTGGAACATGAGGTCTTAATTTGTTTTTTAAATGATAAAATAGCGAACAGGCTAACGGCTCTTATGATGGTAAGAGTTAGCCACGACCTATAGACACCATAGATGTGCTAGATGCGTTGCTGTCTGATAATACCACTGTTAGTGCTTAGGGATCTTTTAGAGATCTTAGAGCTAATGACAGCTTCTTATTCCTAAATAATGTGGTAATGCAACTGTATGTTTACAGTTCGCGAGTATGGAGACCGAGTCCACAAATTCTGTAATAAATGTAACCTAACAACCCCCACTTCAACCGTTTGACAATGTTTTATGTTCTTCTTTCTTTAAGTTTTGGCCTTTACGTTAGTATTTTGTCATTCGTCAAGTAAAAATTTGCATCAAATTTTATATCAATTTTGGTCAATTATAATTGGTCATTAGTAAGTCATGTCAGGCTCTTGGGTAAAACGGTGGCCTCATTACACAAGCTCATGTAAGGAGATTTGGCGGGAACGAGGAAATACATAATACGTTAATTTCTTAATGATTATTTCATTTGTGCACTTTCGCTGAACAAAATCGTACAAAATGCCACCAAAATTGACCAATTTCACTCAATATCAACACGAAATTCAATAATTATGAAAAACACGTTGTTTGGAGCTAACACTTGTACTTATCCACTGTATACTTTATTTAACACTTTCTGTTACTTTCTAGCCAACCGGTTTCACTGTTTACAGCATCATCAGGGCTTTGAAACTCAAACTCAAACTTTGAAATTGAAACTCAAAGCCCTGATGATACTGTAAACAGTGAAACCGGATGGCTAGAAAGTAACAGAAAGTGTTAAATAAAGTATACAGTGGATAAGTACAAGTGTTAACTCCAAACAACGTGTATATACAATGGAATTCCACCAAGTGCCGACGATAGCAAGTATAGATTCAATTATGAAAAAACTTCGAGAATCTTTTCTCTCGATGGCGCCAAAACTCAATGTTTTATGTTTAAGATTAAAATGTCGCTTAATTACGACATTAAGCAGTGATGGACTTGTTACTTAATTAGAAAACATTAAGTAACAGTTATTTAAGATGGACTTACTAGATCGAACTTTAAAGATTAGTTAAGTGAATTTAGGATTACTCGTTAGTCTTTAGACTACGCTGTAATGCAAGAGTAAGTAGTAAGAGGCTCCCTAAATATTTTTTTATAAAAGGAGGAAGATAAAAGAGAATTTCTACTTTTCACCATCGGCACTTGGTTGGAATATCATTGCGTACGTCCTTTTTTTTAAAAAAAAAAGTACTTTTCCACTAACTACTTGAAAAGTATTATAGGAAAATACAAGTGTTTAAAAATTTATTTTTAATTTAATAACACTTGTAATTTTCCACAATATGTGTACTAGAAAAGTATCATTAAAAAGTGTGTAGAAAACAAAGCATGTATACCTTTACTGCTGTCAACGTCGGCAATGACCCCATCATTCGCTAGCAGTAGTCTATCATTTAACCTAAAATATAATAAGGGCACTTCCACTATATTATGGTATACAGTCACTCGCCTTGATGAGTATTGTCACCTTATTTCTGCCACCCTAAGTCAGTGCTTGCTACTGTCGCTTTCTTTGCAGGAACAGAAAGATTTGCACATGTAGCTTAAAATTCCGCTAGCAACGCAACGTACAAATAACATAAATGGTATTTTAATTTTAGTGATGATTTTTTTATGCTACTCATTTTCAATATTTTTCAAGTAACAAGATTTAGTATCACTACATAGTATAAAACAAAGTCACTTCCTCTGTCCCTATGTCCCTTTGTATTCTTAAATCTATAAAACTACGCAACGGATTTTGATGCGCTTTTTTTTTAAAACATAAAGTGATTGAAGAGGAAGGTTTATATGTATATGTCATAACCGTGCGAAGCCGCGGCGGGCCACTAGTAATAAGTATAATATGCTTCTTTTTAATATCTCCTCGAAAAGGTCAGTATAGATTCGAATCTTCCACTTTATGTTACACAATAAAAACCGAAAGAATTCCGTATGGTTTTTTATGCTACCCATTTCTAATATTTTTTTATAAACAAGATTTATTATAAAATATGGTTCTTTCTATTGTCGGCTCGAAAGGTTTGGATATTCTACTATATGTTAGACAATAAAAACCGGAAGAAAACCCCAGTTGTTTTATACATGTTTGATAATATTCGACATGTCAGATAATGTTATGTGAAAATGTCGGGGTCTACATTCAGATGCAGGCCACGTTTTACGGACGTCTATATTGTTTCCTCTGGTATAAGATTTGTTCTTTATATACTTACCGAATTTGATACAAACTTAATACAGAGGGCTTCAGTGTTACATTATTTATGTGTTATTTATGTACTTATTATTTATGTCCAGGTTTTGAAGCAGTGAATTATTTGGTCACATCTGACGGAAACATTTTGTAGGGAGCATAAGTTCTCATGTGGTATTACTGGGTAGTATTTTTTGTTGTTAACATTTTATGAGATAAATAAAAATCGCTTCATTGGTTTAGAGGGTAGCGTACATATCTAACTTTACGGACCAACGTTGAAGCTCCTGTTCGATTCCCTACGGGGGCAGACATTTGTTTGATGAATAGTTAGATGTTTGTATTTCTGGGTCTGGTGTGTTTATGTACATGATTCTAATATATTATATCTTAGTATTTCTATGTATTAAAATTACTGGTTAACACCAATAACACAAGCACATTATTTGCTTACTTTCGAATTAAATTAAATTTGTGTAATTTTTCTTCTCCTTCTTCTTTTATAAATATGGCTTTCGATCGTTTTTCACGACTACTTTGTCAATGTCAAGTGTACAAAGTGATATCAGGTCAGGGTTTTGAGTAAAGCGGTGGCTTCATTAATCAAGCTCATCTGAGATTTGACGGCAACGAAGAAATAGACGATACACTAATTTCTTCATTATTATTTCATTTTTGCACTTTCACAATAAAATTAATCTAATTCCCACCTAAATTAACCAATTTCACTCAATAGAAACACGAAATTCAATAATACCACCTTCATTCATTCACGATGGCGCCAACAAAAAACATTTGAGTAATTTGTCCACTTACTTGGGTATGGTAGGCTGGCGATACTCTTAGACTGGCTATACATTACGAGTTGCCAATTTCTAGTAGACGGTCTACTGATGACCGGTACATTAGTAGTGTGTATTTCTGTAGTATTTGTTAATATCAAACAAAATGTCATTTGACTGCCATTTAACCCATTAAGAAGTAATTTAGAAAGAAAGAAAATTAGAAATGAAAGAAGGTGGATTAGAAACAAAAAACCAGAACCCGAACCTATTTCTTCAACCGTCGCGTTGATACTTTTACTCTTGCCATCGACACTCTACTCTCCGTCATACAAGCCTTCTACAAACTTCTTCTGTCTTGTTAATATAAACTTAAAAAAATCTAGGAGTAAAATTAGGTTTTATTTAGTCTAAATCAGCCCAAAGTCAAATCAACTTTAATTTGTATATATGACTTTAATACTAGGTTGGACCTAGGAGTACTTTACGACATGTTTAGTAATATGACGGTGTAAGTCTGCTTACACGAAATACCTTTTTATACTTCAAATTGCGATTTAGAGTTTCGTTAGAGTGAGTTTCTGGTGCGGTAAGTTAAAATTTGATTTCTGGGTATATTCTTTCCTCAGAAAACAAAACTAACATTTTAAATTTTTGATGAAAAACAACAAAGAGATATTTTTGTTAGTACTAAAATCATGATGACAACTTACTAAAGGTAGAGTGGATAACTAGGAAAAACACCAGTAACGTCTTTGACGAAAAATATATGCTTTATTAATAAACTGTAAATAACCATAGCCCTGTTACGTTTCAAACCCACTTACGCGACAATAATAATCTTAATATATATAAATTACAAGTCACGTTGTTTTCCCGCGATGCAGGACTCCTAAACTACTAAACCGATTTCAATTAAATTTGCACACTGTATGCAGTTTGATCCCCCTTGAAAGATAGGATAGCTTACATCTCAATATATTATCAAAAAATTACCACCCGAGCGAAGCCAGAACAGACAGTTAAATATAAAATACAAGGAACATTATTTTGCTTTTGAAAGAAAAACATGGAAAATGAACGCTACGAAACACTGAACTCTCATTATATAGGCGGCGTAAAAAATGATTCGATCACCGGGACGTCGTCGAGGCATTTGATCACATTTTCTCTTTAAATGAAATACTAATGACATATGTTGTATTATGTGCCTATGTATGTAGGGGAGACCGAGGTGAGTTGTGACAGGGAAGAGTTGTGACATCATCGATTTTTGGGAATCTATAAACTGTTTGTGAATTTGTAATAGTGCACGTTTGCTAGCTCGAGACTTGAAGTGATAAACATACACTATTGCGAGCTCAATATCCGTTAATAGATTCCAAAAACTAATTTACAGGGTAAAAGGACCAAGCTACATAATTCGATTTAAATTTACAAAATACAGACGATATTGTAGAAGCATGATAAAGAAGATTTTAATTGTGAATGCTAAACAGTGTCCTCTTTTAAACAGTAAAAGGAGCAAGCGACATCACCTGATATGTTTAATTCGATTTAAATTTACAAAATACAAATGATATTGTAGAAACATTAAAAGTAAAAAAAAAGTTGATAAAGAAAAAGTTGCAAAACAGTGTCCTCTTTTACACACAAAGGAGCAAGCGACATCATCTTATATGATTTAGTTCGAATTAAATAAACAAAATGCAACTGATATTGTAGAAGCATTCAAAATCAAAAACGTTGATAAAAAAGTTTTTACTTGCGAAGGATGGACGTATGCTAAACACTTTCATCTTTTAGGCAGTGAAAGGAGTAAGCGACATCATCTAATATGTTTTAATTCGATTTAAATTTTCAAAATACAAATGATAGTGGAGAAGCATCAAAAATCAAAAACTTTGATAAAGAAGATTGTACTGAAGAATTGACCTATGCTAACACTGTCCTCTTTTACGCAGTAAAAGGAGCAAGTTGATTAAAAAGATTTTACTTATGAAGCATGGGCTTCTTTACACAGTAAAAGGAGCAAACGAAATTATCTTATATGTTTTAATTCGAATTAAATATACAAAATGCAAACGATATTGTAGAAGCATCCAAAATCAAAAACGTTGATAAAAAAGTTTTTACTTGCGAAGAATAGACCTATGCTAAACACTTTCTTCTTTTAGACAGTAAAAGAAGTAAGCGACATCATCTAATATGTTTTAATTTAAATTTACAAAATAAAAATGATATTGTAGAAGGATCAAAAACGTTGATAAAGAAGATTTTACTTGTGAAGAATGGACCTATGTTTAACACTGTCCTCTTTTACACAGTAAAAGGAGCAAGTTGATTAAGAAAATTTTACTTGTGAAGTATGAGCCTTTTTTACACAGTAAAAGGAGCAAGCGACATCATTTTTATTTTTTGTTTCGGTTTGAATTTACAAAATCAAAAAAGTTGGAAAAGAAGATTTTACTTGTGAAGGACGAACCTATGCTTTCTTCTTTTACTGTGTAAAAGAAGCAAGCGACATCATCAAAATATCTTAATTTGATTTACGCGAAATGTGTCAAAATGGACCACACAATTTATAGTAATGATTGTATTAATAAATTAGCAGACTTTGGCCCCTGTTATATCGCTTTCCTTAACTTGTGTTGTTGATTTTATTTAGAACTTAATACTTTAAAAGCTTTGGAAGCTGTTGTAGAATTGTGTATTAAGGAAGCAAAACTTTCCCAATTTAACGCCAGCCGGCCTGCAGGGTGGGTTTTGTTTGAAATAAGCTTTATTAACTGACCTCATTCCACTTCAGATCATTTGTAATCTACTTAGATATTTTTATGATGGTTGGAGGTTCTGATAAATAAATACCCAATTTTTAATGAAATTTCCTTTGAAGTTTCTTTTAACATGAAACAAAATAATATTTATACATGTAATAGAAGTGTAGAAGAATGAATTCTGTACACTAGATATTTAAAAAATAGGTGGAGGCGACTTTTTTTTTCTTAGATTAGATCTTTAGATTTTTTTCTTCCCATCTTTCTTTATGTCTGTCTGGATCTCAACCATTGTTCATGCCGAATCCATTGAAGCGATCGTAACAAAATTTGGGGGCCCAATGACGATAATTCAAGGAACAAATTTTGTTGTTTTAAAACTATAAACATAAAAAAAATTGTGACTAATAACTTTAAATCCAGATTATCTATATATATAAAAATCAATTGCTGTTCGTTAATCTCGCTAAAACTCGAGAACGGCTGAACCGATTTAGCTAATTTTGGTTTTGAATTATTTGTTCAAGTCCAGGGAAGGTTTAAAAGATAAGAAAAAGGAAAAAACTTGCAAGAAATTTAGAAAAACAACATTCTACTTTTTCCTATACAAACTGATTGGGTGGAACGAAGTTCGCCGGAACAGCTAGTAAAGATATATTTAAATGTACACGTCATTTTAAAATGAATTTGTAAAAAAATCAGTTATACAAATAATATAAAAGCGAAAATTTATCTTTTTATTACGATTTATGTCAATTTATCAATTCAAATCGGGTCAGCGAAGACAGTCGCTAACGAATTTGCTGGTACAGTTAGTTACAAAAAAATAAGCACAAAATTTATTTTCTGATTTCATGCCAAATGGTTTATTCGATTTTAATCAAGTTTTACATATAAATTCATTACACCCTGGAGAAATAGACAGGCTACTTTTCATTCTAATATCTCAACTGGCTCCCACAGGAGAACTAAATTACGTTAAAAGCGGGCGCAGGTACTGACTAGCAAAATATTACAATAACCCTAAAATACTAGTAAATTAAATGTTTATTTTCCATTTTGTAATAAAAATAACGTTGCTCGGGATTGGATATGTGCCCGGTTTGTAGTGTTTTCGGCTAGTCGTGGGTGCCCTGGTTTTACCTCTGCCTACCCCTTCGGTGGCGAAAAATACTGCAAACCACAATGTTGGAATGCTTAAATAATTTTGTACCAACTTCAACACGCATGTTCTGCAAAAAAATATATTTTCTTTCTGTCTTTGCCACAAAAAAGCTCAAAATTAAGCTATTAAGAAATCCTTGTTTTCAAAAGCATTCTGCCACTTACACTGCTGTATAACATGTAGATGTAAGGGTAATAACTCATTCAGACCATAGCCAACCGGTCTCCCGGTATTTGTCTTGTATAACGAACCTCTGTCGTTAACGGGTCACCGCCTATCACAATATTCGAATGGATGACCAATTTTGGGCCTGAATAATAGCTTCTGAGTTGACCATTCATTGTTCAAGTGATTCTGTTCGTCATCTTGGAATTCTGAATACTTGGTTACAATGTAATCTTTGTTAAAAATATTCTAGAAACGTCGTTTGTGTAAAAAAATGACAGATAAAAAAGTGTTAAGTCAGAGTCGATTTGTTTTGTTTTTTTTATGTAAGTTACTGGTATCACTATCATGTATTATGTATAATCATAATAATACTAAACAAAGAATATAGTGTATTAAGCATCATTGATTGTTATTTATTATTCAAATTTAATGTACAAATAAGTACAAAGATTTAACTTAACACCGTATTACTTTAAAAAAAATGTGGGTGTACGTTTTCAAGATGTTTACGTTTAAAAGGATAATGTGAAAATGCGGAGTTTTGTTGCCATAGTGAAAGAAGATGGTCGTAGTTTTTTGGTAATTATTGAACTTCAAAATAAGTTAAGTCGCAGTTTGTCTAATTTTGCTCAGTTAAAGTGCACAAGTTAAATATTTATGAAGAAATTAGTGTTGCATGTTGATGTTGTCCTCGTTGCCGCCAAATCTCGCTAAATGAGCTTGAGTGACGAGGCCACCTATTTACTCAAGACCCCGACATGACTTTGACTTATGACCTCAAATGACTTATGAATATTAAAAAGAATTGATTAATACGGAAGATGTGGCAGCATAGGTCTTAGCCGGTTCCAGAAAGGGGCAAATTAACTTGAAAAAAATCTGAAAATGCACAAGTAATGAAAAATACTTTTACTTTAGACACATTCAAATAAAAAAAACGGAGTGTCTATTTCTAATATCAAAATGACAGCTTGCTACTAAATCCGTATTACGT